>NQII01005243.1:111366-128326 GCA_002778355.1 Clitarchus hookeri | reverse complement strand
GGGAGGTTTACGCCGGCCGTTGTCGGCGATGAACATCCCTTCCTGTGGCGGCCGCGCACTTCCGCCGCGAGAGCCGCGCAACGGCGCCGGCTTCAACCCCTCCTCGCACCAGGAACGCTCTCCGCGGAATGCAAGACTCGCGTGGGGAAATAAAAGACTTCGCTGGATTCGAGTGCTCTGATTAATTCTGCTCTCCTGTGCAATCCACGTCCGTACGGCATTCCCTGCCATGCTGGATATACCGGGCGTTGTTTGAAGGCCGTTCACTGTGAACGGCGCACTTTAAAAATCCCTGATTATGATGTACTTGCATCTTAACACTTACACTAAAATTAATATTAAAATAAAAGTTTTATTTTAATTGTTGGAATCAATGCGTAACTTTAACGAAAACAAATAGAACGTCATTTAATGTAGGCTTACCGTTGGTAAAACGTTTAATTTTGTCTTACCTAACTCCTATAAATTCATGGATATCGAAATACATAAAGTAGATTTTAGCGGAAGCCTGGTCTCGTTAATCTACTCTTACTCTTCATCCAAATATCCGTCTCGTGACCTACTGTCTAAGTCATGTACAGTTCACATCTTTGGTATCAAAGCCCTGATTAAGATGTACTTGCATGTATGTTGTGTATTTCTTCCACGGTGTGTAAAATTGGCATTGCCGTGCGTCTGATCACGTGATTCATGTGTCTGTCATTATTAGAAAAGAAAATATTTTACAAACCTGCTATATTTTGCACTTTTACCCATAAAAAAATAAAATAATTTCATAAATGTTAACCTGATAATTTTAAATTAAGGTTAAAACATGGGCTATTTTTCTCCATCGTGGCCAACTTTACTGAGTGCATGCCACTTAGTGTACCCGTCAAAATACAACTTTGCAAGTAGTGGCAGCGACATTTTTTCAAGGGTTGATTTCAAAAGTACTCACCTAATCATAAACAGTCTTTACATGGGTTTGCTGTTTTTTGACTAAAGTTAAGTTTTTACGTGCAAATTGCTTCCTCTCGCGGTTAAACCATCGGCATAAAGGCAGTAATGGCGTTAAAAGTACATTGCGTGATAACATTTAATCATTCCGTGAAAATTTATCGAAATATTGACCACAGGCTTTTTTTTTACCGGTATACAATATGTGCAGAAATAAATGAAAGAATTAAAATATTTTATCCATTTCTTAAAATCACTTGTGTTAAATTGATCAGTTTGGATTTTCTGTTGCTAAAAGTATGAATTATAGGAACTCTATTGCATATTCTGTTAAAACGGAACATTTGAAGGGACCAGCATCATTCACTCCCACACACTCGTCTGTATATGATTTCGAGTAAACGTGGACAGCTAAGTGTTAACTACATGCTACGTGCATGATAGATTGGAGACTCGTTTTAGCGAAAGCCTGGTCTCGTTAATCTACTCTTCATCAAAATATCCGTCTCGTGACCTACTGTCAGTACACATCTTGGGTTTGGTGTCAACTGTCCAAAGAGGTTACTAAATGGCTTTCATACGATTTTAAAGTATTCTTTCAGGTTACAAGATTCTTGCTGATTTAAAGTTGATTGTTGCGGCCATCTAGTACATATTATTTTTTTTAAGTACATCGTAAACCACTTACTCGTACTGGTTCAACTGTTTTCGCGTTAAGACTAACATACACACACACATTGAGACTAATGTATGTTGTCCTTAACTAAAATATGCCAGCGGTTTATGCCTCCTGCATATTTATTCCGTGCTTCGCTATAAGAAACCGAACCTTTGTCGTAGCCGTACGACACGCGATATTGTTTTAGAGATGGGCGTTATTTAACGTAACAGGTATAATAAACTGTTTCAATTTCTTAATGTGTTACACGAGTAACACGTTCCGTTGTTTATACCGTTATTTTTGGAACGACTTGGATTGCCTCATTTAAACCAACGCTTGACTATTGCGCATGCGTAAAAGTAATTTTTTGGAACGTCTGGCTTGGAAATGTTCAACTTACCTCACCACACCACACAATTAATACTCATGCGTGAAAGTTATTTTTGGAACGACTCGGTTTGCAACATTGCACATGCGCAAACGTTATTTCTTGGAACGCCAAACTTTGGAACATTGACCAACGTAGTTATTTCCCGTAACGTCGGGACAGGCGAGAAATGTTTTACGGTAGCCTGTTGCAAAAATAACATGTTACGGGAACGTGTTGATTACTTGGAACTGGAACGATGGAACTCGTTACATGAAGGTAACTGTTTGGCCAATCCCTATATTATTTGTTTCCGTGGCACAGAACTGGTGCAGTGAAACCGTTGCTGCTCTTGCTTGCTTGCTTGCGTGGCGCTGTGTCTGGACTCCGATAAGAGAATGTTGCGTGTGTTGCAGTCCCTCAGTTACGTCCTGATATAGATTGCGCGCGGGAGTTGCTCAGTCAGCCCACATCACGGTGGCGCTGATAAAGGGCCACTTACTTCAGCTTGAACGTCGTCCTGCCAGAGGTCGCGCCCACGAGGAACTGATGCTCCGTTCAAAACTGCCGTCGTCTGAATCAAGATACACGTTAAAAAAATGAAATGTACTGACTGTTTTTTTTTTCGGCTCGACACTTTAAAACTCCGCGAAAACTTCCCTTGCTGAAATTTTATATCATTATGACGTAAATCAAGTTGGTGGCCCTGATATTTTATTGGACAGTCATATGAACAGTTTTGCGATTTCTACGTGACTAATATAAATATAAATAAATTAGAAACTGTGTGATTTTTTTTTTAGTAGTCGTACGCGTTTCATAAAAGGTGGAACGTTTCTTGTTAATTGCAGATATTGATGAACTGAATTTTGCATATGAGATAATTTAACAATGGGCTGAAAACCGGGTAGGTCGAGTAACTATAAATGCAATTACGAATTTGTCGCCCACCGTGTCTGTATATTTCATACATTAAAAATATGTATGTTTGTATGCATGTATGTGAAGTGCGTATAAGATTGATTTCATTTCTCATAAGTCAATGATACGTCGGTGTTTCCATAGTCAAAAAAATCAGGATTATCAAACTTATCAGTTGTCGTGTTCTGTCGTTCTATACTGCGCCGGTCTATTTGTACGTCATTCTTAACTTCACTGGTGCATATGACGACTTCGTATAACCGTGTGGCCGTCTGTCCAATCTTGCATTTGCTTTTCTATTTTTTACTTATAATTATATAAATAAACACTGTTACTACGTAATATATCAGTCTGCACAAAAATCTAAGAACGAGAACTAAATTAATGATTAGGACAGTAGTGTTCGTGGACGCATCTATGCACGGTTCATCCGAGTTTTTTCTTAGTTCACTGTCGCTTGCAAACTTTTCCCAATATGTACTTGACGCTAGGCGAGTCAGAGGTATGGTCAGAAATCCTGCCATTTTTCGATGGTCAGCATTTGCCAACCCTAATATTCTATGTTCGTGGCTCGTTGTGATCATGTTAGGAAGCTTTACGTATAATAATTGTAGAATACTGGTGAACCGGCCCGGCTTCGCCCGGTAACAATTTAGTTTCTACAGCGATACTTTGAAAGACAAAAAAGGTTACTGTGGGTCATCCTTAAAAGATAAACATTTGCTATCATGGACTTTTCTGTAGACCTTTTTGAGAGCAACAATTCTGTTGCACATTAATATGATGTATCTCTTATGGTTTAGTCAGCGCAAGCCATGTAAGCGCCCTAAAAGCAGTTTTTTAAGACTTGATAACAAATGGTTTGACATTTCTCTACTATCCTTATATTAAATATAAATGTATTATAAATTAAAACCTTCCTCAAGACATTCTCTAAATGATGTTGAAAACCACATCAAAATCCATCAAGTAGTTTGGAAGTACTAAGCGAATACACAAACAGACGCGGATAAGCGACTTTGTTTTATAATATTTAGATATTCTGATTTCAAGTAGTGGTAGGCAGAAAACCCATAATAGTGGTGGTCGTGTTTTTTTTTTTTATTCTTTATGTACGGAATGTTTACTCGATTTTTGTGGGTTGTAGTCATTTGTTACCTGTGCTTGTACATGCAGTTTTAGGCAGAAACCATCAAATTGTTTGCCACTAATTTTCATGGATGATTTCGTCAAATCAGAGACTCTTGTTGAACGTCATCAAGGCCATTTTTAATGACACGTGTGTTTCTGTCGCAAATGAAATTACAGGCGACTGTCATGTCAACTTGTGTCATTCGAAATGAGCTCAATCCTGTGTACGACATGGGCGTCTGTTTGTAGTAGAATAATAAAATAATTTTAAGTGTTTCCTTTATTGTTACGATAGTTAATTGTCGTTGTTAAAAAATATAAAATGAAATTTCTTTTTTTTATGAAAAACAAAAATTGACAAATTTTTTTTTTTATTTTGAGGATCTGCCTGAAATTAATTTCAAGTCGCTTTCATAAGGGTAGTTTTTTCAGGGAATTATTTTGATCTCGATTATTTTACATTTATTAGAATGAAACTTATATTGCGTTTAAATGAAACAACTTACTTGCTTGCTATTATCTTGACAACTTGTGACCATTATAACGTAAAAAATTAACCAAATGCACATATAAAACTGTGAGCCAGCCAATTGCAACTAAATTGCAATTCTGCGTGATATAAAAGTTAGTTGGTACCAAACAGTGTACTAGAAAATTTGTTAATATTTTTTGGACAAAAGAATTAATTTAAAAAATATAAAAATTTACGTTATAATATCTGTACATTTTTCATTTTAATAACTATTTTACACTAAACATAAAAATCAGGAAATATCGTTGATAAAAGAAAATATTTAGGAAAACCTGACCACAAGTACATGCACAGCTGCTAACTAGACAACGTGTGTAGTTTCGGTATTTTATTTTTTGTGGAGGAAGGGAGAAAATAAATTACAAAAGGTGGCTTATCGTAATTTCGGTTAGTGTAGCAAGTTACCATGGAACCTGCACAATATATAAATTTCATTCGTTTAACGTAAGTAATTAATTAGCTGTCATCATCAGCTATCATGGGATGAATGTCGAATTCCATACCATTCTGGATGTCCAGTGAGTTATATTGCTGAAATCGAATGTGGAGTTTTTGATTATAGCAACCATAGTTTATTGACTTCATTGCTACACATTAGTCCGCGTAAAGCTAAAATATTAACTTCGGACGATGAATCTATAAGGTCAGTTTCCAGATATCCCCGATGTGGAGAGTGAAGACAGCTATTTGAATAAATATTGTTTAATTAATTTGTAGTTTATTAGAATCTGTCAAGTATTAGTTACATGTTACATTCTTTCATGCTTATTATTTTTATAGCGTACGTGCGGTGGACTTAAGATTCCAGCTGCGACCAGTTACATCATTTTGAATATTTTTCTTTCCCCTGCCACGTCTCTTTCCCCCTCGCGCTCTTCCATCAACCCTTACGCAGCAGCTGCGCACAAGAAATAAATGTTTCTTCTTTGACACCACCCAGCTTCCAGTTTCTATTTGTTATTGAGCGCACGGAAAAATAAGATACTGGTGCACACAGCAGGGGAAGGAAAGGCCTGGAAGAGAAGGGACACAAATGGAATCCTTTTTCTCATCATTTTCTCCTTCTGACTTTTGTTTTTTTTTTCTTTCGTTCCAAATCACTGGGCTCAGAGATACCACCCCCCTCAGTTTTCATCCCTACTTTTTTCACCTTCCGAAACTTGTGATTTTTCTCCGTTGGATTTCTCTTTTGGCTGCACGCCATTGTCTTCGCGTTCCCCCTCCCCTTTTTTTTACTTACTCTTGTCTTTAGTGTCTTGGATTTCTTCATTTATCCTTCTGACCTCGCCTTGTGTTGGCTCCCGTGTCAAATGACGCATTTTGTCCAGTAGAAAATTCCCCCTTTCATCCCACCCTTTCCACGGGACTATTTTCCCGTGTTCCCGACATCCCACGCCTTGGGACTCTTGTGATTCTCTACACCTAAGTTACTATAGAACGCGTCTTTTCAATCAGTTTTGTGGCTTGGATGAACCTACACGCATATAGTCACATGGTGTTTGAGAGATGCGGTTTGTGGATGAGGAAAGGGGGGAAGGGAATAAGTAATAGCAACGCTAGTGTGCGCAAAGAAAATCAATAATCAAACAAATATATTTTTACTTACGTATTATAACTGCACATATCCGTGAAAGTTTCTGTTAAAATAACAAACCCTTTTTTTTTAGCAGTGTATCTCGATGTTTTCGGTGCAATGGGAATTCCATATTAATGTCGTCAGTATTTTTTTAAATTTCTCTTTTTTATGTTATACTTTTGGCTGCATTCACACCATGGCAACTTCAAGCCAAAAAGGAAGTTGTTTGAATTTTACATAGTACTCTTCCGTAACGACAAAATTTCGTCAAAAAATAAATTGAATTAAAATATTTCTATTTCTGGTATACTGCTGGTTGTTCTTACGTACTTTGAAAAGTTTTACAGCTACGTATTCCATACACAAACATGGGACGGTACATTTAAAAAAAATTTTTTTTTTGGTTCGGTGAAAGTAAGGGGAAAGGAACAACGGCGGACGCACATTTGGAGGTAGAATGGAGAGTCGACAGGAAGCATCTTACAAACCACTCTTCCCCTGCAAACTGGGAAACGCAGCACGCCGAACACTGAAATGGAACACACGCCATTCTCCGTTCGAGAACCGTCGTGGACGCTGCACAAGGAGGATCCGGAAGCTTGCCGAGGATGGATCAAGAAGGGTCGGGGGTGTGATGTGGCTTGTAGCAAGTTTCACAGATTTACTGGTTTCTTCACGTAAATATATAAACTGTTTGCGCAAAACTTTAGATACATCTTGGCGTCCATTAGAGTAGCAAGAAAGCTCGCCTCCCACCAAGGCGTGCCGGGTTCAATCCCCAGCCGGGTCACTCCCGGATTTTCGCAAGTGGGAATCGTGCTGGACGATGCCACTGGTAGGCGGGTTTTCTCGATGATATCCCGTTTACACCGCCTCTGCATTCCGGCGCTGCTCCGTTCTAACCTTATTTCACCTTCATTGGCTCTCAAGACCTCGTTGTTAAGAGCCGCCACAATCTCTCAACTCAACACAACTCATTGAGGAGGAAATAAACTTTTCAAACTTTCCTGAAAACTTCAGGTTATGTGCATTATGGCAAGTGGAGAGGACGGGGGTCTGTTCTGCCCTTTAAGCCATCCGTACGATCTGCACCTAGCTTTGCACACGACATTGCTTGCGAGCGCTCGACGTCCTTTCGACAGACAACTCGCGCAATGCAGAATCGTCTTTCCCAACCAATGAGTGGATTGTAAAGGTTGTGAAGTGCCGCGGTGGTGCTGTGGTCAGACCACCCGCATCCCGCCACGGCAAACTACGTTTACTTCCCGGATTTTCGCACTATAGAAGTTCGTAGGACGTTGCAATTGTGGTAGGTTTTCTCGGGGTTCTCCATCCGCTCCCTCTTTCCCCTCACCGTAGTAATGCGTCGCTGATATTTCTTCACCTCGCTTCACGCCTGTCGACGCTGAAGACTTCGGCTGTTAGGCACTGTCAATATCTGAGCCACTCATTGTCACTCTACTCGGATACTTAAAAGGGGCCTCCTTAATAAAGGTTTTTAACGCCCCAAGGCCACGTCCGGCTGCAAGAAAGCATTGCGACGGTGATGGAAAATATCATACACAAGTTTATCACATATTCTGTTTTCTCAGAATTTTAGTGCGTGACTACAGAGTTTTAATACAGCAATCTGTTCAGAAAAAATAAGGCATTGTCGCCTTAGTTTAAAACCCTTTTTTTACAGAAGAATAAGTACAGGATGAGTATAAAAGAAGACCCCAACTTTGAAGGTCTATAATATCAAAATCAAACAACCTACAACCTTGACTGACCAATCAAATGAACCGTGGAACCGTGAAACATTCATAAATGTTCAATGTGACGCCATCGAAACCGTAATTCCGGACATGCCGACAAGAATGTGGAACGTGTTCGATTATCTGGTAGATGTCGTTCGGGCCGCTCGTGGTGGTCACATTGAACATTTATAAATGTAAGGTAAACAAACTTTACAGTTTCACGGTTCATTTGATTGGTCAACCAAAGTTTTAGGTTGTTTGATTTTGATATTTTAGACCTTCAAATTTGGGGTATTCTTTTATACTCAACCTGAATAAGCAAAGGGCTACATAGAGTGATTTTTTTTCTGACTTTGACACTTTTAAACGATAGTACTTATGTTTCAATAGGCAAATTTATGAATCGTCAACAAAATATCTACTTTTATTTCTGACCTGAAAAAAAATATTTACTTTGAAATATTTTATAATCTTTAAAAATTATAATAGACACAACTGCTTTCAATGAGGGCCACGTGACCACTGGAGAGGCCTTTTAAGTCTCCTACATTTGTGCGAGCACTGTTGCGGACATGAGCGAACATTTTTATATTATTCAGAGGGGACGGAATACCGACGTGTTTTCTGACGCATGGCTGGGTTGGGTTTTTAGTCTGACGGTTAAGCACAACAGTTGAACATGAACGAATCGTGTGCGTGCGGTGGATTCAGTCGCGAAGCTCATAAATTCAGCCACGGCTGAGACCAATCGCAGACAGTCACCGACTTGGCGTCTTAGCCAAATCCGCATGACACCGTCTCAACCACGACCGCAGGGAACCCTGTCAAGGACCTGGGGATGGCCGAAGGACACGTTATTGTGAGACAGGACTGTGCTGCGTGGCTGAAGGACTTTCGAGGCAATTGACCAACGCGTACGGGTCTGATATGTAATTGTAGAAATCTACTTGGTCATTGATGTTTGATTTCAGGCATAACGATGAGAAAGTACATATTTGTT
This sequence comes from Clitarchus hookeri, assembly GCA_002778355.1. Taxonomy (NCBI): domain Eukaryota; kingdom Metazoa; phylum Arthropoda; class Insecta; order Phasmatodea; family Phasmatidae; genus Clitarchus; species Clitarchus hookeri. The sequence goes on along the minus strand of NQII01005243.1, from coordinate 119,460 downwards.
AGTTCTAGCCTTGTTCGAATTCGCCAGCTAAGGGTCATTACCTGGCTTCGTGCCCTTGAAAAGTGCACCCCGGATATGACGTCACATTGTCTTCTGAATTCACAGCAAGTGCACATTGTACACTATAGAACGTCCCCTTCAGCCAAGGGCACAAAAAACTTAACCTTTTCGAGCTCTGCATCATTTTTGATTAGCAACACTTTGAAATATGTAATTTGTTTGTGTCTGGTTTGTGTTTACATTTATGCATGGCCGCGGGAGACACTTGCTGACGTCACGAAGAGAATAGAATCTCTCATAGAGTGAAATTCGACAGAATAAATCTCGAGGTGGAAACGAAGATGGGCGTCTGAATTCACCAACGAATATTTCTCATGAAGGGAACAAGGGCTCGTGACACGGGAAGAGATCAAGGGAAGTGATCAAGGGCACATTGCACTGAAATCGAACACGTTATATATTATTTACTCGTGTGACATAACAAGACGGCAGGCCATTACTAGTAAGCTCTACCTTAATTTCGAGGATCATGTGCCACGAAGATATGAAGAGGAATCGATATCATGTAACGAGTTTTATGGTTCCTTTTTTTTTTTTTTTTTTTTTTTTTTTTGGTAGCAGTATCCTTTGAGTGAGCAGGCTGCTAAATTCGCTAAGTGGTACCAGTGCTGTGCGTATTTTTTAAAATAAGAGTTGGGATATTTTTTTATACAATAAGAAACTTCTGTTGATTCACAAAATAATGTTTGTAAATGTACAGTAGGTACTTGGTCTTTACAAGCGTAGTGCATATTTATATAATGACAGAACACTTGTGGTTATACAGAGATCCAGTATATGCAGCTGAAAACTCACGTCATTCACCCTTTAAAGGCGTTACACCTCTTCTGTCTTAATAGTTGTCAGAGGTTACGTGGCTACACCTGGTTTGAAAAGGATAGCATTGTTTTAATGCTGTAACGTTTTGACAGATAACTACAACTGCGATTAAATTTATAAGAAATTCCGCGAGACGCCGTCAAAGTTGATTTTGACAGCGTAGAATACTCAGTTACGAAATATTACTTTCATACGTTCTTCATAACGTTTACGCAAAATTAAATCTGTGGTGTTTTGCAACATTTTTTACGTGGATCAAATACGAGAGGAATATTTTGTACAGCTAATTTCAAACCTTTTCTTGTAAAAATACAAAAAAAATATAGTGTCGTAGGCGATTTTGTCGTACTAAATCGGGTTGTCTTCGCTCGGTATTCTCGGAATGTGCTGCAGCAAGTCTTCCACCATAGAACAAACATCATTTGTTGGAACGATCATAGGAAATAGGGTTCTGTACGACGTTAGTTTTTAAATACGTAGAATTTGTATCGTTATCAATCAGTACAGAGAGAGGGATGTTTTTTACCTGGGCGTTGATTTCGCGTATGTATAACGTGTTTCTTAAGCATTCCGCCAGCTGGTCATCCATACACGTGACTTTACCTTCGGTTAGTTGATGTACTATATATATATATATATATATACACACACATATATATATATATATATATATACACACACACATATATATATATATATATATATATTATGGCATACCGTAAGCGCGGGTCACTTTGAGACAAGTTGGGATGACTGTGACACAAAAAAATCACATTTAAATGTCCCCCTATTCCAGTTGGATGTTTCAGACATTCAGTGGTGCCAAATGAACCACTGAACATTACAAATAGCCTTTTTGATATGGAAGGAAATGCAAATTACAGCGAAAAATCCTGTGCCACAAAGTCACCTCCCATGTACAAAGTCACCCCCGCTTATGGTAACAATGGTTGATGTCCAGGAACGTGGTCAAATTGTGGTCTTAGCGTATACATGTGGGTATCACAGTGTGCCGTCATGAAAATGTTGCTCTATTTCATTAACAGCGAGGCATTACAGTGGCGTATCGACGGTAGCAAAGGTTCAATGAAAACAGCTGGGAGTAAATTTTATGCAGTGACCGGACGCTGGACTTTGTTGCTGGCGAAAAAAAAAAAAAAAAAAAAAATGAAATCCAGGTGCGGTCAATTCATGACTCTTCGCTAGAGACCTAAAAAATTCACGGATTCATTTCGGGACAAACTAGAATTCGAAACACGTGTGTTAATAACTCTTCAGCCATTGGTCCACACGGTGTTTGACACCTCTTGAAGAAGGTTGGCCCAATCGTCACCTTCTACTATGACAGCAGACAACCAATGTGCAGTTGATATCGGCATATTTGTACATAAGACTGGAGAGTCTAGCCTGCAGGTCATTGAACTCGGTATTTTTTCTGGTCTCTTCTCATCGCCTTTGCGCGCAAGGCACTGAACTGTCGTGTAGTGTCTACGTTGGCAACTCGCGCCTTGAGATTCTCAGCGGTGATTCTATAACTTCGTGGTGAAATAACGAAGAGAAATGTGCATATGCTGCACGTACCTCCACAACTTTAAACATCCCGCGCGGGTGTTGCCGTACCTAAAAATAATTTACAAAAATGCCCGCTTTAGTAGTTTTAACTTTAAAAACAAAGATACACGTTACAGACGGAAATGGGACCCTGGTTTTTTGAGTGCTAAGATTTTTCCAAAGCCCTACTCACCGTTTGGGGGTGTAGCCAGGAGGCAGGTACCTTTTAGTCGCACGGCTGTGTACATATAACGGGTCTGTCTAATTACTGAATATTCCGAACCACTTTTTACCCACGAGCTATAAGTTATTGTCTGTTGAGCACTTTTAAAAGCCGTGCGTCGGATCTGCTTACCTACCCATTTTGTATCCTTCCGCCATACTTATAACGCTCAATCTTACTCCTTCGCGGGAGGAACAAACAGAAAGAATGTTAAATAAACCAAGTATCGGCAAATCAAAACGTAAGAATTTCATCACGACGTTAAAACATGGGATTAATTTTCCTTCATAGCTGACAAATTTACTGGAAGCTAAAGAGTCACGGTGTCCATTAAAACGTGTGCATTAAGAAGCAGGGAATATTTTCAGAAGCTTGTTTCAAAAATTATCATTAACGGCGAACTGATAATTTTCGAGTGATGGCAGGAGCTGGCACAATCTCTTCGCCACACGAACGTGACGCCTGAGCGCTCGCGGTCACCGATGACTGGCGGAACAGCGATCTCCTCAACCGTGCTGCTTTCTTCACGGCGCCGAGAGCAACGCGGCCGGAAACCCAGCTTCCGCTCAGCGGAGCACCATCTGCTGCGGTTCACGTGCGGTCAGCAGTTACATGCGACTGCGCGGGCGATCAGACTTGTACCTGCGAGCCAGTTTCCGTGGCCAGCTGAGGACCACGTCAGCCGTGCGCCTCTCTGCGCCAGCTAGCGACACTCTATAGTAGGGTTGCTCAGACTTGTACCATCAGCGATCGACCGCCAAAAAAAAAAATGAGTTGGTAGAACTGAGCTTTAACATGACAGATGGTAAACCTGTCGCTGTTATGACCTATTTATGTTCTTTTTTTGGTTAATCCTCGGCCACACTCGCGTGTTACTATACCGTGTACACTTTGATCAGGTTATGTTTACGTTTTGTAAATCGTTGCCGCCATTTTTCGAAGAGAGCGCGACCTGGCGAGAATATTCATAACGGTTCGCTCCAGGCGACGGATAAAATTTTATTTTACCAAACTTGCAAACTTGCCAACATGGAATAAAACTCACAAGGAGGTTTCTTAATCCAGAAAGCCATTCTTTACAAACAACGCGAGCAAACAACACTAAGTCGCGCCGACAACTCCGGCGGTGCGCAGCGTTCTTTTCGGCGTGACTCTACATTTTATTATCACGTATCACAGTGTCGCCGCACGAGTAACCGACGGAAGGCGCTTTATATTTAATTTCTTGAGGGAATGTGGACATATGTCCGCGATCACCTTTTAAAGCTCTCGTGATCGACCGGTCGATCGCGATCGACCGTTTGAGCATCCCTGCTCTATAGAGTCTTCGCACTTCCTGAACCAAACTTTTGATAAACCACCTAATGTATGGGGTGTTAAGTTGTTTCATAAATGAGTCATGTATCACAAGCGTTCTACATTATCTACACTTGTGTTAACATAAAAGTTCCTTATTTTTAGTTATACTGAACTTTTACTTATATTTTATTGGTTAAGTATAATATTTCAGTTATAAAAACTGAGAAAATAGATGTGTTGGTAATGCTTCCTAAGAAATAGTTCTTATGCAAAATATTATTGAACTGGGTGTGCACGAGTACGGTGCGTTTTCCCCTTGGTGTAGTTTTCTGAATTAAGTAAAGCTTTGTTTGCATGAGGCGGAGGAATATCCTGGAAGTAGAACTTGATCAGGTCTTCAGAAAGGTTTATAAATTCCCTCATTGTCGCATTTTACAATCTCTCACAATAATAATAACACTATTGAACTGCTGAAAGGCTATTATTTCTGAGACACGGCTGAGAGAAAATAGAATAATTACACGATCATATTGAGGTATCTTTCTTTTTTTCGTTTCCTTTGTATGTGAAGGTTAGGCGGTAACTATTTGCTGTTTTGCAAAGGAAACGTAATAGGCTAATATTACGTTCTATTTTAAAGTTACCGAAGCTAGGATACCTGTGCCTCCTGGTATTGCAAAGGTACTGCTAAACGTCTTTAAAGTTCGCATGATACTGTGATAAAGCGGAGTATGGAAATTATATTTATTTGTCTACATCTAGTATGGACAGACGGTCCAGAAGAACCTCGTAGCTGCCAATGTATTTGATGCCAGTGTCAGGTTCTGACCCACGGCCTTGCTGTTGAGAAGCACTGCTCTGTAGGCGGGCTATTCAGTTCCCGGCCCAACAGACTCGCCAGACTGGCCCGCGAACAGAGTAGTCTACCAGCATTTTATTTTTTAAATACAGTCCTGTACTTTTTAATACAACTGCTTAATGTAATGTCAACTGTAACTGCTAGCATTACGACTTGTAATAAGGTAATGCAATGATATAAAAATTCTCTTTTATTTTAAATGTAGACTCTTCCCCTAAGTAATTAAAAATGGTATTGATTTTGAAATTGTCTCGTGTACATTGAGCGCATATGTGGCTGTCGCAGCCTTTTAACTGGCTACGTAAATGTAAATTATTTTTATCACAGAATGATAAGGGATATTATTATAAATATTAAATTTTACGACAAATTGTGTATGAAAAATTCTAAAAAGCGTCATTTTATGACTGCCATTTATGAGTTTGTTATTATTTTGCATATTTAGTTTTCTGAAAAAATGTTTCCATAAATTATTTATTTTGTGGGTGTAGAGGAAGGAGAGGAAATTTTTTTTTTTTGGAAATAATAGGAAATAGCGATACGCAACTTTGTTCCGAGGTATATACTTCATAACGGCGAGGATATGTAAGTATAAGTCAAAACTTATAGCCGAATAATGCAGATAAACCAAGCTGACCGAGCCAGCGAAGAGCTAATGGTAGTAATTTCGAACCACGTCTTCTGATAATGAAAATTATGGTGAATTAATACTGAAGATATAACATAAAACATTGTAAATCTGAAGAATACGCAAGACGCATCTCTGATAAGCTAATGTTACAAGATGGTGTGTTTTTCTGGGCTGTTTTATTATCAGTACAATTTAAATAAATAACATACTTAAAAATTGCATGAAACAAGCAGGATATTAAGACAAATCTTAATTAAAAAGAAAACTCGTTGGTTGACTAGAGGGAATATGACGTGTTTGAGGGTGCGATACCTCGCCAGAAGGAGTTGTGTGGTAGGTGGCTTTGAAACTTGGCTGTGGAGTTGCACGTTACTTCGGTCTTCTGTGAGGCCAGGCGGCGGACGAATAAAGCAAGTTGCGCGGAAGCTCTTGGGTTTGAAAGTGGGGGTGGCAGTCTAGTCGAAGTAATGGAACACAAAGGGGGAGAAATACGAGGGAATCATATTTGCGGGACGAAGAGGGAGGTAGAACTGGAGTTCCCTATCACCATTTTGGTGTTGTGGGTTGGTGGGTGGGCGGGGTTATCGCCGTGGTGCTACTGTGGCGCACCCCAGCGCCGTCTCCGGCAAGTAAACTCGTGTCCGTGCACACGTGGCCAGTTCTCACCAGCAACAATAGCGACCGCCAGAAATACTGCACTCTACCCTCTGTCCCCCTCGAACCCCCCTTTCTCCGCCGTGCCCAGAAACTTTTAAAAGAACTTGCTCTTTCCGCCCCTACTGGTCCATTCAATCTCCGCAGCCCTCGGACAAATGAATAGAGGTTATTGAATGCCATGCGACTACCCAAGGAGGGAGGTAAAGGAAAAAAATCAAAATAGAATATTAGGAGGGTGCACATTAATCCCGAATCATTATGCTTTTGTTCGACGTAGAAAGAAAGCATAATGGAGAAAGAATGGGGNGGGGGGGGGGGAGGATTTATTTTCCAGATAGTTCGAGGGGTGAGGGAGGATCTCCTGGCGACTGGAGCTGAATTCACTTACTCAGTGTTTACCAACTTCCTGTCCTTATTGTATATTCTGTCTCGTTTCCGAGGTATTTAACTGGCTTGGAAATAATGGTCGTCTGTTTACCCGAGCGTGATTGCTTCAGTTCTTCCCTTGTTGACACTGCTTCCTTGAGAATTCCTTTTTTTCTCCTGAAGAATATTTGTTCCCTGACAGACTGCACTGCCGGCAGAAGTATTTGGTTGGGGCTGGCCGCGAGGGTCTAGATGCTGAGGTGTTAGCTTTTTGGTATAAATGGCCGACGAAGTAAAAGCACGCGGAGCTTGCTTGGTTCGAAATAATACGCTTGTGTAGGCAGTTGTTCAAACTGAGATGCACGTCGCTGTGCCGCCTATGGCTGTTTTAGGTGGCGTAGCTTTAATGTTCTCTTCCAAGAACCCATTCGCTTTGTTTAATGAGTGGAGGAAGAGGTATCGTAAGAAGCGCGGAGATGAAATAAACATATTACCAGGCTCTAAAATGGAAACCGTAGGGCCGGAGAACTGAGGAACTCGAAAACACACAGGCACGTTAATACACTAAAAATTAATTTATTTGAGGAGTTAAAATCTCATCAACGAATTAACGCATTTTTAAAAATATTTATAACGTGGAATTGTGTTACTGTATACTTGTGAATAGATTCATGTTTAGCCCAAATCAACAGTGCCTCTAAACGAAGTAAGATACCTTACACTCCATAAATGCGAATCAGTGATTTCAATCAGTGGAATCATTGACTGAATATTCAGCTAATGAGCTCTTATCTACTGACGAATCAGTGGAGTGCACTAAGGCTTCACTGCCAGGCCAGAGTAATTCACAAGGAAACAGTAGAAATCACTGTTTATTCAGTGAATACGAGAAACTGAAATGATCAGTAGAATTGTACATTCAAGTGGTGCAGTTTCAACAGATTTGCTGTCAAATTAACTGATTTGGAGCAGTTTTAACTGTTTCGATTTAAATTGCAATTGCCAGTTCTTCGTCACTAACTTGGATTTCAGATAACAGCAAAGTACTTGTAAATGCACGTGAAAAAAATTATATTAAATCATATCGTCAATCACCACGTGATTAACACTTATATTTATTGAAGCAATGCAGTACTGTAGCGACGCCTGATATGATAAATATTAAATCATACTTAATTGTTATAGCAAACACATAAGATTTATCAGAATTGATCAAATGCTGTTGTGTTTAGCTTTGATTTAATGGCAGTTGCAGCTGGAACAATACAAGTCGTGCGATACCATCGAAAATAATGGCGTACGCGTGTGTCAAAAAGTACATGCACGTGAACAATAGCAGCACGAAAGTCGTATTGTTGCAGTTGTTCGCCGCTACAACCGCAGTCTTGGGACTTTGCCCGGTTTGCCAGATTTCTCTTCCTTATTGCGAGAGGAAACCTCCGAAAAGCGGCTACAAATCCCCCTCCTTTTCACGTCGCTGTTATTTCCCCCCTTTCGGGCCTTAACAACCGCCGTTGCCTTCGTTGTTCATCTCCGTTCCCCCGTGCTGATTATACAGTTCCACAACTTGTTTTGCATCTTTAACTTTTAAATTAGCACGAACCTGGAGTTCTACGCCCCCCCCCCCCC
>NQII01005243.1:80864-110834 GCA_002778355.1 Clitarchus hookeri | reverse complement strand
CACGCTCGTGTTTCCCGCGCCTGACCGCTCACCTCGAGATTCAGGTCTCACGGGGAACTGATTTCAAATTCGATATGTACGTCGCGAAGAGATAAAAAAAAAAAAACAGAAGCGACGCCAACGACCTGAAACTGATGAATTTCAGGCACCCGTCTGAATTTTCGGCGTATACAGTATTTACTTTAAAGAAAAGTCTGAATAATTCATATTCCCATACATTTCTGACACCCAGAGTAAAAATATCTTTAGTTCGACGTTTCGTTTATTGCTTTAACCCTTGCAGACGCAATTTATTTTGTGGCATCAAGCGTTGCAAATACGAAACTTTTTGATGCATGCTGAACCTAAAACCACGAACCACTTGTTTCGTTATCACATCCAATCAGAGCCGGCGCGACCATGTATGCCAACTAATCGGAATGAAACCGTCAAATTCCGATTACACCCAACACTCACAACCCGCGACACTAGCGGCGGAACGCGCCTACCCTGTCCAACTTTGAGTGATAAACTAACATCTCGAGAATCTGAAAGGTAGCCAGGTGGTCGAGCGACGGTGTTGGCACCGCGCAGGTTGCATCGAGACGAAGGGATGGTACATTCACACTAGTCGAGAGTCGAGTCAGGCTCCAGGGTGGCAGACCAGCCGATTCACCCATGCACTTCCCTTTACGAGAGGAATTCAGTTATACAAGGCAAGGTCAAAAAGTTATTTCGTTTTAAATACTACATACATGTACATATTTTTAAGGATGAAGAAAATCATGCGAACTTTCTGAGACATGTACAACAGTACATGTGAGAACATTGGCAACAGCCACTACAGCCACTGCCAGGGCTGCTAAGCTGGCTCCTACTACTGCCAGGAGGAGATTAACAAGTGCGAGAGTGCACCCTGCCACTATTTTTAAGAACGAAGAAAAAAAATACGAACACTCTGAGGAAACCCATTCGCCCCCATACCCCCACTCGGCCGCTCACAATAGCAGGAACCATGATGTCTTACGACCTAAAAGTGACCTTTAACCACTATTTTGGACGTCATCTACGCTAGTGATGAAGGAGGGAGGAAACCTATATTTTGTTTCTATATCAGTCTTGGGAACACTCTAATAAAATCCATTAGCCTAGCTTACAACAGCAGGAACCATGTCTACAAGCAATCGTTGGAACACTCTGAGAAAATCCATTTGCCCCACTCACAACAGCAGGAACCATGACAACAAGCAACCTTGACCTTAACCNCTATTAGCCTAGCTTACAACAGCAGGAACCATGTCTACAAGCAATCGTGGGAACACTCTGAGAAAATCCATTTGCCCCACTCACAACAGCAGGAACCATGACAACAAGCAACCTTGACCTTAACCTGACCTTGGATGACGTCATGCGAATTTGACCTTGACCTTTGGTCACCATCTCAAACAAAATCTACCGCTTAAAAAAAAATAATTAGTTTTTTTTTTTAAATTTTAAAATTGCAGAAAAATGCATAAGATCTTGGCGACTGAAGACGCCCCCGTCGCCAGCTTCGTCGAATGTCACATGGATCCAAGATGGCTGCCGGCCGACTGGAATGGCAGAGCACGACTAGCTCCTATGCTGCGGTCTCAGGTCCCGATGTGCCAAAGTCCCAATAATCCATTTAATTGTGTTAATTATATGAATGCGTTAATTTTTTAGATTTTATATTAGGTGGCAAATTCATATTTGAAAAGTTTCAAAACCCTATAGAACTATAGAATAATTTCATGTAGTTAATCGGTATGAATTCTTATTATAAGTAGTATAGCACGCTATAGGCTTTCCATGTTAAAGTGAGCACTATTGAGGCCCTAGTTACTTTTTTTCCTATTATAAATTTTTTATCCTTCCACCTCTTTTTTAAAAATTAATATTGCCATGTAAGTTATAAACAGAGTGTATATATTTCACCAGTCACGAAAGATAACTTCTAAGGATACAATAAAATATATTTATTGACTATTATTCCAAATGAGACTGCTTTAAATAGTGCTCACTTTACCGTGAACAGAATATACCCGTTGGGAATTCGAGGGAAAGGGAGGAGTCGTCCATAGGTCTTCCACCTGCGGCGCCAAGTTACCTTTGCACCGACCCTATAGCCAATTAGATAATTGTTTTGTGTTCGACCGAAGACATTTGAACCATTCATAACGTACGGCAGTAGCAACGGTTTCCGGATCAGTCACCCAAAGGGAAGATCGTTGGGCATCGACCCTCGCAGAATACAATACATACCAAAAACACTTTCCTGTAATTAATGCACAGAACTGTGTACGCTGGATCTGAATGGGTTAAAGCATTCTGATAGTGTGAAAACAAAATGAAATGAAACTCACCGTCAGCAATTTAGTTTCGTTTTCCCCAAACTTTTGGCGCACGAAATTTTCAAAATTTCGAACTGTTATGTTGTCTGAATATGTAGGATTATCTTAAGTACTTAGGTGAGGGCACAAATTGTGGTGTCAATATAACCTGCTGGTAAATTACCTATATACTTTCCAGGCAGTAGGGCGTACTGGATTATGCAATTCGTGAACAACCGTTGTATACAGGAAGTGTGTAATAAAGTTGTGAAAAACTAATGGTGTGTTCAGAATAACTAGTGTTACACACTGGTTGTGGTTGCGTAAAATCATGCGTCATGTGGGGCTTACTACAATCGAAGCCTTTGTTCTATTGTCAGTGAGCTGGCAAATATTTTGTCGTTCGTATCAGTCTGTTAACGCAAACCTTGCAAATATTTGTCCGTGACCATAGTAACAGTGATTGCATTTTATTGTGCAAATATGAGACGTGCAATTTAGTGGGCGTTCCACAACACGAGCTACATATGTAATGAAGTGCCTGAAAATATTTATGCATTTAAAAAAATGAGGCCAGGCAGAAATTCAGTAACTGAAAAACAAAGTAGACAACTTCGAGTTTATATCTGTTAATCCGCTTCAGTAGCCACGTTTAATTAACATTTTCTAAAATTATATTTTTTGTCAGTTTTTAATTCTTTTTAAAGAAATAAATCATAAATTTTGGGACAGTAATTATTGGAACAAAAAAAAATGTAATTTGACGTTTGAAAGAAAATGTTGTTTAAAACAAAATAATATCCAATTGTTTAGTATAATTTGCAAGAAGGCTGCAGATAACTTCGGGGAAACGGGCGTGTATAGCTGAAAGAAAAAAATATTGTGCAATAAAAATGTTTTAAAACCATTATGTGCTACACTACGTAGCTACTCATTTTTATTGACACGCATATTAAATACGCAATTGGTGAAGCATAGAAAGTGTACTCTCTCACTCACTGGTAAATTGTGGCGTGCGCCTCATGTAAGCCTTCGGCATTATTTCTCTGACTGGAAAGGTATTGAAGACAGTGGTCGCCTCTTCAAGTTCCCAAATAATTTCACAGAATTTTTTTTCTTTTGGTGCCTTCAGAAACCTCAACGATCAAATTGAAATCAGAGAATTCAATAGTATGTGCATACACAATCTAGATCAAGCTTAAATACAATCAAATTGTATTTCATTAAGTTACGTAACTAAAAATAGTATTGTTAATACTGCGAATCTCACAATTGTTATCATTTTGTTTAACTTATTTAATGGCTTCTCTTCGATACACGATAAATATTATTCTCATTATTTGAGTTTAGACTTACGAACGACCTTGCTAGCGCAAGGGTCCAAGGGAGAGGGAGAGAGAGAGAGAGAAAGAGAGAGAGAGAGAGCAGCAAGTGTATATCATAATTCACTCTCACCCGAGTTGGGCCAGCAGAGGTAGGGTGTCAAGAGTGAGTGATACCTCGAATTTCGACGCGGTCTAAATGTGACAGGATTTTGTACTGCGATCCATAGTTGCTATAGTCTGTTCGCGGTTTCTTAACTCTTTTTAAATGAAACCTTTGAAAAATCACATNTAACTCTTTTTAAATGAAACCTTTGAAAAATCACATGCATAACGCGTTTGGTTGCTTCATAAATATGTCTGTATCACAAGCATTTTATACTTGTATTAACATGAAAGTACTTTATTTTTGGTAGAANCCTTGACCTTAACCTGACCTTGGATGACGTCATGCGAATTTGACCTTGACCTTTGGTCACCATCTCAAACAAAATCCCCCGTCGCCAGCTTCGTCGAATGTCACATGGATCCAAGATGGCTGCCGGCCGACTGGAATGGCAGAGCACGACTAGCTCCTATGCTGCGGTCTCAGGTCCCGATGTGCCAAAGTCCCAATAATCCATTTAATTGTGTTAATTATATGAATGCGTTAATTTTTTAGATTTTATATTAGGTGGCAAATTCATATTTGAAAAGTTTCAAAACCCTATAGAACTATATAATAATTTCATGTAGTTAATCGGTATGAATTCTTATTATAAGTAGTATAGCACGCTATAGGCTTTCCATGTTAAAGTGAGCACTATTGAGGCCCTAGTTACTTTTTTTCCTATTATAAATTTTTTATCCTTCCACCTTTTTTTTAAAAATTAATATTGCCATGTAAGTTATAAACAGAGTGTATATATTTCACCAGTCACGAAAGATAACTTCTAAGGATACAATAAAATATATTTATTGACTATTATTCCAAATGAGACTGCTTTAAATAGTGCTCACTTTACCGTGAACAGAATATACCCGTTGGGAATTCGAGGGAAAGGGAGGAGTCGTCCATAGGTCTTCCACCTGCGGCGCCAAGTTACCTTTGCACCGACCCTATAGCCAATTAGATAATTGTTTTGTGTTCGACCGAAGACATTTGAACCATTCATAACGTACGGCAGTAGCAACGGTTTCCGGATCAGTCACCCAAAGGGAAGATCGTTGGGCATCGACCCTCGCAGAATACAATACATACCAAAAACACTTTCCTGTAATTAATGCACAGAACTGTGTACGCTGGATCTGAATGGGTTAAAGCATTCTGATAGTGTGAAAACAAAATGAAATGAAACTCACCGTCAGCAATTTAGTTTCGTTTTCCCCAAACTTTTGGCGCACGAAATTTTCAAAATTTCGAACTGTTATGTTGTCTGAATATGTAGGATTATCTTAAGTACTTAGGTGAGGGCACAAATTGTGGTGTCAATATAACCTGCTGGTAANTTGTCTGAATATGTAGGATTATCTTAAGTACTTAGGTGAGGGCACAAATTGTGGTGTCAATATAACCTGCTGGTAAGTTACTTATATACTTTCCAGGCAGTAGGGCGTACTGGATTATGCAATTCGTGAACAACCGTTGTATACAGGAACTGTGTAATAAAGTTGTGAAAAAGTAATGGTGTTTTCAGAATAACTAGTGTTACACACTGGTTGTGGTTGCGTAAAATCATGCGTCATGTGGGGCTTACTACAATCGAAGCCTTTGTTCTATTGTCAGTGAGCTGGCAAATATTTTGTCGTTCGTATCAGTCTGTTAACGCAAACCTTGCAAATATTTGTCCGTGACCATAGTAACAGTGATTGCATTTTATTGTGCAAATATGAGACGTGCAATTTAGTGGGCGTTCCACAACACGAGCTACATATGTAATGAAGTGCCTGAAAATATTTATGCATTTAAAAAAATGAGGCCAGGCAGAAATTCAGTAACTGAAAAACAAAGTAGACAACTTCGAGTTTATATCTGTTAATCCGCTTCAGTAGCCACGTTTAATTAACATTTTCTAAAATTATATTTTTTGTCAGTTTTTAATTCTTTTTAAAGAAATAAATCATAAATTTTGGGACAGTAATTATTGGAACAAAAAAAATGTAATTTGACGTTTGAAAAAAAATGTTGTTTAAAACAAAATAATATCCAATTTTTTAGTATAATTTGCAAGAAGGCTGCAGATAACTTCGGGGAAACGGGCGTGTATAGCTGAAAGAAAAAATATTGTGCAATAAAAATGTTTTAAAACCATTATGTGCTACACTACGTAGCTACTCATTCTTATTGACACGCATATTAAATACGCAATTGGTGAAGCATAGAAAGTGTACTCTCTCACTCACTGGTAAATTGTGGCGTGCGCCTCATGTAAGCCTTCGGCATTATTTCTCTGACTGGAAAGGTATTGAAGACAGTGGTCGCCTCTTAAAGTTCCCAAATAATTTCACATAATTTTTTTTCTTTTGGTGCCTTCAGAAACCTCAACGATCAAATTGAAATCAGAGAATTCAATAGTATGTGCATACACAATCTAGATCAAGCTTAAATACAATCAAATTGTATTTCATTAAGTTACGTAACCAAAAATAGTATTGTTAATACTGCGAATCTCACAATTTTTATCATTTTGTTTAACTTATTTAATGGCTTCTCTTCGATACACGATAAATATTCGTCTCATTATTTGAGTTTAGACTTACGAACAACCTTGCTAGCGCAAGGGTCCAAGGGAGAGGGAGAGAGAGAGAGAGAAAGAGAGAGAGAGAGAGCAGCAAGTGTATATCATAATTCACTCTCACCCGAGTTGGGCCAGCAGAGGTAGGGTGTCAAGAGTGAGTGATACCTCGAATTTCGACGCGGTCTAAATGTGACAGGATTTTGTACTGCGATCCATAGTTGCTATAGTCTGTTCGCGGTTTCTTCACTCTTTTTAAATGAAACCTTTGAAAAATCACATGCATAACGCGTTTGCTTGCTTCATAAATATGTCTGTATCACAAGCATTTTATACTTGTATTAACATGAAAGTACTTTATTTTTGGTAGAANCTTGCTTCATAAATATGTCTGTATCACAAGCATTTTATACTTGTATTAACATGAAAGTACTTTATTTTTGGTAGAATTGAACTTTTACTTATATTTTATCTATAATTCATAACATTTCGTTTATAACTAATACAAATAAAGACTGAAAATAGGTGTGTTGGTAATGTCTAGTAAGAAATAGTTCTTGAGCAAAATATCATCATTACAGTGAGTGCGTACGAATGTAGTGGGTTAGCCTTCTGGTTTAATTTTCTAAGCTCTGTTTGCGCGAGGCGGAGGAATATCTTGGAAGCAGAACTTCAGCAGGACTTCAGAAAAGTTGGAAGTCACCGTGAATGGACTAAAGTCATCACTGAAGTCTGTTATGTAACTAGACCTGTGACGCAGCAGCGACTGTATACATTGATGGAGGCAGAGAGAGTTGACCTAGTGCTAACACTATTGCCACGCATTCGGGAAGGACCCGAATTTCATTCCCGATTCAGCCATTCGTTATTTCTTGTGCCCATCGTTTCTCGAAATTATCCCAGGCGAATGCCAGGGCGGTTGCTTTGTAGGCGATCAGTTGCCACTTTATGATTCTCCGAATCTTTGGAGGACCGCGGTGGCGTAATGACGACCAGACTACCCGTCTCACACGTAGGCACACCGGGTTCGATTCCTAATGGGGTCGCTCCCGGATTTTTTACACGTGAAAATCGTGCCGGACGATGCCGCTGGTGGGCGGGTTTTTCACGGGGATCTCCCGTTTCCCCCCGCCCTTTCATTCCGGCGTTGCTTCGTACTGACCTCTCTTCACACTTATCGGCTCTCAAGACCCCGATGTTAAGGGCCGCCCAAATCTCTCCACTCCACTCAGAATCTCTGGTTCCGTCTCAACCCCGTCGACGAGATGTACATTCTAGCATACGCCTTTGCGTGGAACTGAAGTGTCCAGAGGGCATTATTCGTCAACGTCCGCCACGTTTGCAACATGTGCTGACCACCAGAGCTCCACCAAATCGTTGTAACAGAGATGGATTATTTTAAAAATCATATTCTTTCCCGTTATTTTACTTTTGATGGAAGCGACAGGTGGAAGAGAAGAAGGGTGGAAGCCTTGAGTGGAGAGGGAAGGAGCACACTAGTAAAGTAAGGCTTCAGGGCGTCCTCTCCCTTCCCCGATTGATATCCAGTGTTTCACGGAACCACGTCTGGACGGCACCAGTTTAGGGGAGTTCCACCCTCGCTAATTACAACCCCCACCCCTCAAGTCCACCGTCTTCTCCTCCGCCCCTTCTTCCGCGCGCAAAACTTGGTTCGGGGGAGGCGCGGCCGATTTCGGCGGGCTGTTTCTTCGTCCGAAGTTTCCGCCGCCACCCTCGTCGACGGGAGCGGCCGCGCTAGNACACAAAATACGGAGAACTAGAAAGCGCGGGAGAGGTATTTTTATTCGAAATAATAGCACATAACCCCAGATGAGAAAACTTAGAATTGATTGCTTTTACTGAGTTTTTTGTGCTACTGGGGCACCACAAGAAGAGTTTAAATAAATAAAGAAAAAAATGTGCTAGACATTAGGGCTATTTTCCTTAGTTATTCAAGCTATTCTATTAAAATTAAATTGCTGTATTAGATTTTACAAATATTATAGTACCTGCTGATTTTAACAAAAAATCTGAAATTTCAAAATTCTTGGGGCACCTCTTAACCATAGACTAGAGAGAAAATATTTTACGCTATTACTTATGAAGCCTACCCACAACTTTCCCCGGGTATTCCATTACAATTGTCGAAAAATTATTTTTTCACTCCACCCTAATGTACAGCCTGTTTGCAAGAAATTTTTTTAATTTATGTTTTTCAAAAAGGGCTTACTGCCTACTTATATTGAAAATATATGTTCGTACGAATCTTTTAAAACGTTCGCGAAGAATAATTTTTTTTTTTAAACACCTGTCTTTGAAATTAACATACTGAGGCGAAATTCCCTTAACATAGGATTTCCAATTAAAATTTCGCAGCTGCCAGACGGTACGTGGCACTCTTAATTCTGCAAATATCAGAGTTACTTTATTACAAACTTGGAAATGGAAAATTAGTTTTCCCATGTTACCTACACTAGGCCCTACTTCGCTTGCAATAATTCACCAAAAAATGAAGTTTGTAAATCGTACGAATATTAGCTTACCGTGGAGACAATTGGTTTTCGCTGAAAAAAAAAATATAGAAGTGTTTGTTTACTATTAGGCTCCTATGTGCCATGCACTTTTCTTCGATGTGTGAGTGTGTGTGATGAGCTGTAGTGTTGTCTGTCCCGACAAGAATTTCACCCGCCCAGATACATCCGGTCAGTGATCCGCCTACAGGTCGCTGACGCCGTGTCAGAAATGCATAGTCAAGTCGTAAACCTAAGAAGGATATAAATAATATTAAAAATAATAATAACCTATAAAATAAATTAATTCACTAGCCATAATTATTAATCTACAAATAAAAAAATCTTAATAAAATTAATGAATAAGAAATAATATCACAACGAATAAAATAACTTAAATCACAAAAATAAAAAGATCTAGTNTTAATAAAATTAATGAATAAGAAATAATATCACAACGAATAAAATAACTTAAATCACAAAAATAAAAAGATCTAGTAAAATAAAAATTAAATAAAAATATGTATAAATATAAACTTAAATGTACTAATCATCAAAATCCATAATAAAAAAGAGGAATTAAAAACAAAGAAAATATTAAAAATTTTNTAAACTTAAATGTACTAATCATCAAAATCCATAATAAAAAAGAGGAATTAAAAACAAAGAAAATATTAAAAATTTTTACATTGAAGTAAATTAAAAGATGAAAAATAATCATTACCATAACTACGAATAATCTAACAAGTAAAGACAAACCTNTACATTGAAGTAAATTAAAAGATGAAAAATAATCATTACCATAACTACGAATAATCTAACAAGTAAAGACAAACCTAATACAGACTTACTATAGCAGGGCCAATAAAAAAGTTCTCTGCGCGAGAAATTTTCGCGAAAGACAACCGTCTCTGTCCTTCCGTATTATTTCTGAGTCAAGCAACACTATGAAAAAATTGCGTAAACGTGAAATAAAGTTGTCAGTTTTCGACCAGTAATATTGTTAAATGTTGACTGAACTGTGTAGTGCTACGTTTGCTTGTTACAACTCACACGTCGCTGTNCAGTTTTCGACCAGTAATATTGTTAAATGTTGACTGAACTGTGTAGTGCTACGTTTGCTTGTTACAACTCACACGTCGCTGTTTTAGGCGGGCCTATAGAAATAATAAATGCGACGGAACCTCGCAGTGATATTGTTCTGCGAACCGCTTGTGTGCGCGACACGGTGCTAATAAATTACATATAACTAACAGAAAATTGAGCAAAGATGACAACCTTTTGGTCTCGTCGCCTTATGAGCGGCGCATTAGCAACCACCAACAGCCCATCTACAGAACGAGAGCGAAATTGTACTAATTGCGTGTTATCATGAAACATTGCAAACACTTTTCAACTGCTAAACTGCATTAATTTTAGTAGTTCAAGTGACTTCTTTAACTGTGGGGCTTACTTGTTTATTAAGATTCGCGGGGGTTTCGTTAGCTAATTGCCATGTTTAGTTGATACGTCGTGCTATTATTGACACTACGTAGATCGTGATTGACAAAAACAACAATTTTTAGTGGTTAAGCAAGGTTGGAGGTAATGAGACGCGATGGCGACAAATGCGGTTAAATGAACAGGAAAATGGACAGCCTTCAACTGTGTCAAATTCTGCACCATAACTGTTGTTTTGTGTTCTTTTTTTTTTTAAATGCTGGATGATACTTCGAAACTAGATAGTCACAGTGAGAAGTAACTGAGTACGTTAGTTACTGTTCACAAATGAGCTTAAACCTGGTGCGGCTCGTTAGGTTTTGAAGTGAGCTTCAAGCATAAGAATTTAATAAGTGCATTGTCATATGTTTCGTTGTTTACTTACTAGAATCAGCTTTCATCCAAGGTGAAAATGGCAAGGGAATAATTTCGGGGTAATGTTACTTGTGAGAAAAGAATACAGTTACATAAATCAAATTATATATAACAAATACAGTGCTGCAGTCTAAGAGAGATTTTTATATACGTAGACCTGTCCCATACAAAATGTCGCGTATTTTTAAGCTGCTGTGTAGCAGTGCGTGAGTCAGAAATTCAAACTATCATCTTCATTACGTGAGACTTAAAAAGCTACATCGCCGGAAAAGCACGTGGTACGTGTAATTTGTTCCTGAATTTAAAAAAAATAATTTGAGTTAGAATTTATTTTTAAATGCTGATTTCATTGGCAAAATCTTTTATTCATACGCTTAGATTTTATAGTGAGATGTTGAACCAACTGGCACTCAATTAATTCCTCAGAAGTAGGCCTAGTACTCAATTTAATTCCAACTGAGTGTAATGGTCGTGGTAGTTAANGCACTCAATTAATTCCTCAGAAGTAGGCCTAGTACTCAATTTAATTCCAACTGAGTGTAATGGTCGTGGTAGTTAACATGTAAAATGTCCATATTTAGGTTGTTAATAGTTACTTTTAATTGCGTGCGGTGGTCCAATTAAAGCGGATTTGTGAGAACGAAAAAAAGGTTTATTTTGTATATCGTGTTCTGGGCAGATTACATAGTTCTATTACATCGACCTATTTTATTATTCACAGCATATTAACCTAATAGAACATACTCGAGTTACTCAACTGCTACACTCTGTATAGCAGCTGCGATAACAGCAAGACTGCGCGGAGGAAACCTTTACGCGTTTCGTTAGGGCGAGCATATTGGTGGTTGGAGATGAGTCGAGCGTACTTAGAGGTGTAATAATCACGTCCCCTCCTGCGCTCCGGCCAATCCCCTAATCTCTGGACGGCTGCCCGTGAATGGCCNCTCTAATGACGCGGCTGGATCAACTAATCGCCGGCCGCCGCCGGACCGTAATTATTACACAGCGGTGCTCATGCCTCTCCTCTCTTCCGCTGTCACTCGCAATTAACTTCTCCTTCGATTCCTCCTTCGCGTAATTACTGCACCCCTCTTCCCCCCTCCTTCGCCATTCCCAAAATTCCCCAGCGGGAGCCCGAATTAATTTCGCGGGCTGGTTCTTTGCGCATATTAAATTGGAAGGAAAAACTCGTTAAATATTGATACTGACGCACGCGTGTCGATATTCCCATCTCTTCCCGCAACTGTCATTATAAAGTATTTAGTGTTTTCGCTATACGTTTTTATGCGTACACGTTTATCTCGCTTTCAGCGGGACAAAAAAAAAAGTCTCACACTGTAGTAATTTTTTTTGTACTTTTGCAAGAGCAATCCTTGGGAACCCAGTTGCCAAGAAAATCCTTTGTAGAACTACCAACAGTTTTCTGTAAAATGTTCAAAACATATAAATTGTAATATTACAAATGATAGGCATTACAACTTACATTATTGAAAGGTGGACATTAAATTAATATTTTTCTTCTAGAAAATAAATGTGATGAATTAATAACAGAGAATAAGAAGAAAATCATTTGAAAATGTAATTCTCGAAAAAATCCCCCTCGCTAACACATGGACTGCAGCGTATGCCCCTTGAATTACCATGTTGTACCCTTAACCCGCAAGACCAACTTGACTTACGAACTTTATAGTAATTTTTGTATTGTTATAGGCCAATGTATTAGTTTACTTTATAGATGTTTTCCGTTGTACAGCTGTGTTAGTATTTGTCATTATAGCTGCAGAAAAACAGAACAATTTTAGATTTGACATTAAATCATTTATAAAATATAAAGCGCAAATTTTTTTTATTCGAGGAAAATATTATTACGTACGATCCGTAAAAGTCGAACAATGTTTGGTACAAAAATAATATAAAAAATTTTTTGGTATCCAACACCCTTAAAATTATTAATTAATAAGTAACAGTGTCACGCATTTTTTAAAATTATCGTTTTGTCATGAATATTTGTGTTGTTTTAAGTGTTTTACGTTTNAAGTAACAGTGTCACGCATTTTTTAAAATTATCGTTTTGTCATGAATATTTGTGTTGTTTTAAGTGTTTTACGTTTTTCAAAATTGGAATACATTTCTTTTTGCACGCAACTACAATGTACATCAGCCCTACTTTTTGCACAAATCGCTGTATACGGTTTTATGTTGGCGAGTGTCCACCATTTCACTTGAGCTCGTGGATACGAGTTAGTAGGTATTGTACAAACATTTCTTGAGGTCTATTTTTCCGCCCTCAAGACCTCGATATTAAGAGCCGTCCAAACCTTTTCACTTCACTGGATGTTTATTACAAACACGGCTCTTGTTGTTTTACAAACGAGTTATCTCACAAGAAAAGTTAGTGTTCTGTTACAAAGTTTAGTAAAATTACAAACAATTTCTTGGTGGAAATTACAAAAAAAATTACAGTGTATGTTTGCCATTTTACTGTCATTNTAGTAAAATTACAAACAATTTCTTGGTGGAAATTACAAAAAAAATTACAGTGTATGTTTGCCATTTTACTGTCATTGCAGTATTTGCTTATTCTTTTGTTGCAGGTTTCCGATGATTACAGAAGTTTTCTCCGAGAAGATGCCAAGTTGCTANGCAGTATTTGCTTATTCTTTTGTTGCAGGTTTCCGATGATTACAGAAGTTTTCTCCGAGAAGATGCCAAGTTGCTACGTATTCAGCATTCGTAAGTCACCTCTTTCTCATTAATTTGTAATCACCGTTAATGACGGAAGATTGTGAAAACTAAAATAAATATATACATATAATAATAAGTTGAATTTTTATCGAGTTTTTGGAGGAAGATATATATTCTTTAACCTGTTACACAAAGTCGTTCTCATACTTCATAATAAAAGATAAAACGCATACTTTCCGAACTGACTTGAAAATAAAGAGTTGNACACAAAGTCGTTCTCATACTTCATAATAAAAGATAAAACGCATACTTTCCGAACTGAC
The DNA here is from genome assembly GCA_002778355.1 of Clitarchus hookeri. NCBI lineage: Eukaryota > Metazoa > Arthropoda > Insecta > Phasmatodea > Phasmatidae > Clitarchus > Clitarchus hookeri. Next base: position 97,096 of record NQII01005243.1, on the reverse strand, counting down.
TTGAAAATAAAGAGTTGTACTGAAATTTTGTAGACAATCTTATAAGAATGAAAATTTGCAGGAACGGGTACAATCTTTCGATACAAGGTCAGCGAAAGCCTGTGAATATTTCAGTTTCACGTGTTAACGATATTATACCGATTTGCNATACAAGGTCAGCGAAAGCCTGTGAATATTTCAGTTTCACGTGTTAACGATATTATACCGATTTGCAATGGATTGTTATCTAGGTTTCAGACCGTCATAGTGCTTTCAACTGATTTACCTATATATATCACTCCACATTATAAATACACGAAGTAATGAGACAAATGACTACGTATGCAATGAATACCGTTACCTAAAATTTCCTTTTTAATACTGTGAACATGGTAAATTTCAAACCTTGCTTCGAAACTGACCTTTTGCGATAGCACCAGTGCAGTGTGCTGATCTACGAAAAGTACACACGAACACACACTCCAGACCATGCACGTGGATTACTTTCAAGGCATNACACAAAGTCGTTCTCATACTTCATAATAAAAGATAAAACGCATACTTTCCGAACTGACTTGAAAATAAAGAGTTGGACTGAAATTTTGTAGACAATCTTATAAGAATGAAAATTTGCAGGAACGGGTAAAATCTTTCGATACAAGGTCAGCGAAAGCCTGTGAATATTTCAGTTTCACGTGTTAACGATATTATACCGATTTGCAATGGATTGTCATCTAGGTTTCAGACCGTCATAGTGCTTTCGACTTATTTACCTATATATATCACTCCACATTATAAATACAAGAAATAATTAGACAAATCACTACGTATGCAATGAATATCGTTACCTAAAATTTCCCTTTTAACACTGTGAACATGGCAAATTTCAAACCTTGCTTCGAAACTGACCTTTTGCGATAGCACCAGTGCAGTATGCAGTGTGCTGATCTACGAAAAGTACACACGAACACACACTCCAGACCATGCACGTGGATTACTTTCAAGGCATCGCGCGCATTCAAGACGCCATTTTGGGAGCCATCCAACATAGACATAAACGGCTCTCTAAAAGCGTCTTATATAAGTATATGCGGGTCAGATACACACGAAAGTACTTGATATTGCTGCGTCGAACCTTTTGTTGTGAACGCTGCACGTCAGTTCGGAGCTCTGAGCGTAGCGGTGAATAACGCATATGATACGCGGGCAGCCTCGCCCTTATCGCTCCCGCGATTCTCAGCTTCGAACGTGGAAAACAGCTCGTGCCGTACGGTACTTCAAACTTTCTGCCCGTACTTTAAAAAAATACACGTTGTAGATGGGAAGAGAAAACGGGAACTAGGTACCCAACGTCGGAAATTACTGAAATGCTGTTCGTAAGCACACACTGCATAAAAATACCGAGCGGTACGACTGAAGCTCTGGGCATCATTTTAAGCCTGGACAGACGGCAACGTGCACAGCTTCAACTAAACGAATATGAGTAGTATGTAACTGCGCGTTCGAGGTCAAGAAGCGAGGGAGCGATACGGGTGAAACTAACACGCACTCCTAGCGACTCATAGCTCCTACGCGCAAAGCGTGCAGTGTTTCCGTCGTGATGTTGTACTGTGCAAATTAGATCTGTAACCGTGGGATTCTATTGCACGTGATGGAAACCCACAGATTAAACTTCGCCCTTTCAGTCGTACGTTTCTTATACCACGTAAAGGAACTGTGTAGGCAAGCTTTAAAATTGCTATATTTAACCGTTCTCACGAATTTTTTTCTTCGTGAATACACGTAAAAGTTAAAAAATATGATATAGATGATTGTTTTTACCTTTTCTGACACGACGTGGTATTTCAATAACATTTTTTTTTTTACCGAGATACGTGTATTCGCGCTAACGATTTCACAGAAGAAGTTTCAGCACATACTCCTCGTCAATGCCCGGCTTCACCTCTTTTGCAGATTCTTCTTTCCCGTGTCATAATTTCTGATTCATAGTAATTGCTGACCATGCACGATCATGAAAAATTTACATTTTACGAGTTGTTTAATGTTTCTGTGAGAAATTTTAATTGTGTTTTATCTGCTCGTTGTAAAAAGTCGAGAATATATTTATATTATATCCTGCCTTTTTGCAAGCAGGAAATAACACACAGTGAAAAATAGATACATGAGTATAAAACAACTAGTAGGCATGTATGGTACATTTTATATAATCTAACATTTTCAATAATACCTCTGGAACTGAAATTATATCACAAAAACGAAGAATTTCTGCATAATAGGCGAAGACGAGTTTTAAACGTAACCCACAATTGTAGACGGGGATAAAGCAGGGTTTACAATAAAACAATTATGATTTAAGAATTATGCAGTGAGCGCTGATCTGGCGTACGGAAACGCTTCTTCGGTATTTGCAATTACCTGTTAAAGTTTTAATTTATGATTCCAGCCAATGGGATAAGGCGACGAGCGAGTCACGTTTGCTTTTGTTCCGAACCTAACCTCATATATCACAACCATATTTAAGCAGATCAGACTTCTAAGACAACATTTTCAATCACAGAAGATTATTTTTAGCAACAAATATAATTGTAAACAAGTGCATACACACACCTTTTAAAGTATTTTTTTGTGTGCTTACATTACTGTAAATAACAGTTTCCCGCCAAAAACACTGACTGCTCTGTCGTGATTGGTCGCCGCTTCACAAGTTTCCCTTAAGTTACAAATTATAACTATTTGTCTTAACACATAAGAAAATCCTGCCAACGCACACTACCTGCTAAGTTTCATTAGAAACCAATAAAGGCTGTCCACGATAAAGTGAGCAATTTTGAAATCAACCTTGGAAATAAGTCACTGCTCCTGCCTGCATACATTTTAACGGGAGCCCTGAGTGACATGCGCCCAGTAAAGTGGTAATGATGGATGGAAAGTAGTTCCATGTTTTAACAGTGAATAAAAAGTGTTAAGTAGTCATCTGTGTTAACTTAAAATATTTAATTCGCTTTCTGTTTTTTTTTTTTTAATGCATCTAATTGTAGAAATTAGCAGATTTGTAAAATATATACTTTTCTAACAATTTCACGTTTTCAATTGACCGACGCATGAATAAAGTGATAAGGCCAGTGGTAAAAAGTAAATTTTACATAAGGCGGACGAATACACAACGTGTATAAAAGTAGATCTTAAGCAGGGCTTTTAAAAGTGCTCGTTGTACCATGAACAGACTATACATAGGATAATACGCTTTTAGTGCTTCTGCACACGAAATAACGCATAATTTAACGTCTCGTTTCTGAACTGTAAACCTAGCTTAAGACAAGCTTCGTAGCTGCGAACAGATGATGCGGGACTGCAGCCCCCCCCCCCCCTTTTANNNCCCCCTTTTAAGCGTCCACGGGGAGAGGATGCGCCTCGTTGGTGCACTTACCTCTCGCCCTACTACTCAAACTAACGTGCTGCCATTTTAACGTCACCGTGCAGCTGGTATTCCTTTGTGGACGTCCATTGGAACAAATTGTTTTGACAGGCTGGTTAGCCCGGCTTGCCTGGGGCTCATTGTGCCACGGCGCTTTGAAACCCCCACTCCCAGTTTGAACCGTCATCATCGGGCCGATTGTTCCGAGAAGATTGTCGACGTCTGCGCCATCGGCGCCGCGCCGCGGGGAAGAAGATGTCTTCCTCGTCGGGGAAAACAACGACCCGTACGCAGTCAGAGTGTTGTTTCACTTGCACGGACGAGAGCTGGGGAGTCGTCTGCCGAAACATTTCCGCGATGTGCTTCAGGAAAAGTGCCAGGAAAACAGTTCATGTAAAGTTCGTTCTAAAATAACAGATTAAGTACAATATTAAACTGAGCTGAATATTTTATATTCAATACCTCCCTACAACAACTCAAAAAAGAATAAATTGCCTTACAATATGCTGTATAAAAATCTATTTAAGGCGTAAAATATTAAACACTTAAATACCGATAGTTAGATTTTTGCGAGGGATAATTTAACATGACAGTGTGCAAAGAGAAATTTATTTTGTTAATGCAAAACTGTTCCTCCTGAAAAAACAGCATGTTTTGAGTTTTAACATTGATATACTGAGGTATCGATATTAACGTGCACCAACTTCTTCTCTCTGAATAAGTGTTTTTTTTTATGCTGGCAAACAACTGCGATTATTCTTCGCGCAAAACAAATGTCATCGTTTTTCGGGCTAAATATAGCCTGTAACCTTTCAGCTACTGTGGAAAATCGGCGGAATTCCCAGAAATGACGACTTACTACGTTCTTGCCAGCTGTTGTGTCATAATATATACTTACTTTGAGAAAAAATATGTGGCTTTAGAAACGAAACTATGGAAAAATAGGGATAAGAAATTAGGTGGGGTGCTGGTGCATTTAAAGTACGAATAAACTTAGTATAATATATAATTATAGTATAATATATAATAAATTTAGTTTTCCCTGTATTCACTCTTGGAGAAAATCACTCTTGCTTCACAGATTATGTGTTCTCCGACAGAAGACAGTCAGCAATATTTGGACTGTTCCCGTTCCCAGCAACTACGCTCTATACCCGAATCAGTGATATCAGTCAGTGAAATAAATACTAGTCACTGGAAGTCAGTTGAAAGGCTGTTGCAGACTGATCAATCATTCGATGAAACTAGGAATCTGTGTCACGATGTGGTATTAATTGTCATCTAGAGATAAGACATGACACATGCTTTTATTTTTTCCCGTTCAGTCATGCTCTNCACGATGTGGTATTAATTGTCATCTAGAGATAAGACATGACACATGCTTTTATTTTTTCCCGTTCAGTCATGCTCTGGATTTAGACTTAAGTAATTTTTTACGCAAGAAATTACATAAAAATTACATTTTTTTCGCAGTTATAAATAACTTTAATTTACAATTCATAAATATTTTTGTAGTAGGTATAATAGTACCTATGCCCAAAACANCGCAGTTATAAATAACTTTAATTTACAATTCATAAATATTTTTGTAGTAGGTATAATAGTACCTATGCCCAAAACATACAGTGCATCGCGCATTTTACTCGTTACTCAGTTCTGCGACATGAAGTTGACCAAACACTTACAGTGGCACATAACAGAAATCGTTACGCCACGTAAAAACTCTCCATGCTCGGTAAAAAAATACGTATTTTGCATTGAAACGTCTTTTCAAAGTTTAAAACATGACTTGTTCACGGGTATACACAATTTTACAACGCCACGAAGCGATCTTAAAATCAGTGAAATTTAGCCACCGTAACTATTTGGCTCCGTTTCCACTGATTTGTATCCATTTTCAGTATTTCATTGGTTTTAACTGTTTTGACTTCAGACTGTAATTCGGCAATAAAAGTTCATAACGTTCTGCTGCTAGTAGTAAAGTTTAGTTGCTGATACCCTGACAACCTATTACAGAACTGTTTCTTAACTTTTCTTGGATAATTTTTCTCATCTTAGTTACTTACGTGATAAGTACACTTTTAGATGAACCAATAAAATGTTAATACAGTTGAAAGTTTAAGTTACGTTTTAACATGGCACAACACAACATAAGCATTATATAAATAAAGTCAGTCGTCAAAAATCGGGATTAATGTAAACAGCAGCACTTTTGTTTGACCAACTGGAGTAAAGTACATAGGAGGGAAATTATATTCTCAGGAATGGAAATGCTAACATCCTGAGGTTTACTGTATTGATTTTCAATGTTTTGTTTCTAATCAAACAGTTAATAGGTAACATGATGCGCAAGAGAATGAATTGATAATATCGAATGGTGTTTATACATAGGACTCCTGAGGGTCGGATCTGATTTTGTGAGAGATGGAGGTCCTAATAAAAAGAAAATAACTAAATTTGATTTATAACTTATTTACACAGCTATTATTTACGACATTTAATTATCTCTCTCCATTATTACTATTTTTATTTAACAGTAAGTGCTATATTTAATGTATATTTCAACTCTAATTAACGTCCTTCTTAATATCACTGTTTTGTTACAGTCAATTAACTCATACTCATCATTAACATGTGTTCGGTCTATCTGTTGCCATCATCTGTAATGTCTTTCACTTTTGCATCTAGTCCAATAGTTCAGCCTGCCAGCCGCACTCTCCACTGCATGTTACTCGCACTCGCAGATTTCCCATCCGCTAGTCACTTATCTCCCCGTTCTTCTTATATCGCTCGGAACTCAGCCAATCATCAATTCAACAAAAACTTTCAGCCCTGAGGTCCGTTGCACAATGTATACTCTGCTGTTCTTGACCTGGAAAGTTCGACGCACCCCGAGTCATACGGACAGAATCTAGGGCAGCTAACAACTAGAAAATTCCTCAGATAGATGCAGAAACTCAATACAACCAGGGTCAGCAGCGCACGCCGCAAAAAGGATTATCGCGTCGCCTCGTTTTCTGTAACAGATACGTGGCCACCGGCCTATCACTCGCCTGTCATAAAAACAATCCATTGACTTGCCGCCGCCGCTACCATATAACTGCTGTCCTTCATTACCAACTCGCTCGCGCGGGGTGCGAAGCAGCGAGTGCGTAAGTGTATGGAATTGTCACATCTGCTCTCGTATATCCACATTCCGAATTAAATAAACTTGGAAAAAATTATGTTGATGGTGGGAAGAGACATTTGAGCTACAGTTAAATTCAATTCATATGCCTTTTTTTTTTAAATGTATTCACATCTCATTTGATGACAATATTACCTATAACATACCTCATTCAGATGGATAGTTGTCAAAATTGTCCCATCAGAAGGTGAAATACGACCATCTCTATACGCCAAGCAACGCCAACCATCTCTGATCTGGCTAGAAGCCGCGGTGGCTGAGCAGTTAGAATGCTCGCCTCCTACCAAGGCGAAGAGGGTTCAATACCCGGCTTGGTCACTCCCAAATTTTTGCAAGTGGAAATCGTGGCGGACGATGTCGCTAGTCGGCGGGTTTTCTCGGCTATTCCCCGTTTCCCCCGCCCTTTCATTCCGGCGTTGCTCCGTTCTCACATAATTTCGCCCTCATCGGCTCTCAAGACCTCGTTGTTAAGAGCCGCACAAGTATCTCAATTCAACTCATCTCGGGTCTGGCCCCCCTCACGAGAGCGGGCCTTAACGTGCACGACCATCAAAGACCGTCGAGAAATACCGAGGATAAAAAAAATTGATCTCGTGAAACTACAAACATCTCCAATTACACAAGAATAGGAGCCTCGGTGGTCACGTGGGTAACTTACGGGTATCTAACGTAATATATCCGGATACGAGTGTCGCCGTGTGCCGCAACTAATTTTTTAATATATGGGAAACGTGGCGGACGTTGACGTTAGATGTGGGGTTTCTTGGAATGTTTCTGCATTTCCTAATCTTGCTTTAAATCTCGCTTAGCCCATGAAAGATCCGAAAGACCTAGTTGGTAGGTGGCCTCACAACATCTCGACAAAATGTAAAAGGGAATATCATTTTTCAGTTACAATTTTTTGCTGTGTACTCTGCGCCTTCCTCCGTGTCGCAGGTTGTTTGGAAGGAATTATGGAGAGAGAGAGAGAGAGAGAGAGAGAGAGTGAGTGAAATGTTGTCACGCACGTCCGCGGAGGTAATCGACGCAGCTGGCAACATCGCGCGAGAGCGGGTGAGCCTCAGGGGACGTCGCCGTAATGGGGCGGAGCGAAAATGTCTTTGTTCCGCCATTAGGCGCGCACGGCGTCTGCCGCCACGATGGATGCGCCGGGTTTTGCCTCCGTTGGTCGCCGAGCGCCCTTAGTCCTGAAGGATGGGGCGGGGGGTATAGAGCGGCTTCAGGACGTATCACGTGGCCACAGGGTGACGTCCCTAGCCACAGGGTGACGTCCCTAGGGGTGGATGAGTTGGATGGGGGTAGGTTTCAGTGCCATTACTTACCCCGGCTAGCCATCTCCCTCCACCTGGGTTGCATTCAGCTCTGCGCCACTCTGGTGCACGACTTCTTATGTTTCGAATAAAAAAGAATCCTCAACTTTCTTGTATTAAAAAATTTGCATTGCTTTTGACTTGAATGAGTCCTCAGATAAATATCACTTTAAAAAAACAAAAAATGTGAAATACATATGAGGTATTCGTTTTCTTTGTTAGATTTTAACAAATTCACTTCTCTTACATAGCCAGCCATTGGTTCCCCCCCTTAAACTGTACCCTTTCAGGGAAATGTAGGGTTTTAAGTTATCCTTTGGTTTTTCTGATTTCTCCTATGCTTTTATTTTTGTCAATGGCTTCCCATTGTCGAAACACATTTTTTATCCTCCCTCCCCCTTTTTTTGCCATTTTTACGTGCATTTAATTACGTAAGTAGATTGTCATTTCTATATATATTTATACCCTTTAGTGGTAATGGTCAAGACTGGAAGAATTTTCTATGATCGAATTTCCGTGCCCAAATTCATGGCGAGATATGGGCCCGTTTGTGGTGTAACGCCACTTTTCGTAACAAGTCCCTATAGGAGCATTCCTTATTCTGTATTAACGTCGTGTATGGTCCGGTATCCCAATCACCTGACCGAAATTCTTTGGGTATTTAGCTGTGATGTCACTGAAAAGTGTATGCCACACCCATCATTAATGTTCAGACATACAGGATTGGGTGTCGTATGCTTATCACGAAACCTTTGGACAACGTGGTTTGTTTGCAAGAGCACGTGATTCATTGAGACCTCGGGTGGAAAAAAGTGTGATAATTGGTAACCATACGAAGTGCGAGATATGGTCCATGTTTTTGATGAGTACCATGGTTTCTAGTGACGGTAAATACATATCTCACGTTGGACACAACTTCTTACAAATGTGTTAAAAATTTCATGAAACAGAATTTTATTTGTGCGTTACTAATCAGCTACGCTCCAAACCGCCCTACTCGTAAAATTACGTTAGCAGTTAGAATGATAGCCTTGTTTCTGGATACGTTAGTTGTGAGTTTATGTTATCTGGGTTGACGTAAATTCTTGTAGGTGATTTCGTGGGAAGGCAGTATTTTACCCACCCTCCCTTTTCTTTAAAGGCTTATTTCGATGTGATTGGTTAGTATCTGAGGAGTCTTTATTGGTGTCGTGTTTTGTACCATCGAAACCCACCATTGTAAGCAAGCTACAACGAGATGGTTTTTCTTTCCCTTCAGCCTGCTGTACAAGTCTTAACGCTGCCTGTTTAAAATCTTCGTTTGCCGTAACAGCGCCTACTATTTGTGACGAAATGTCGCACGCCTCCTGGTGAACGAATTCAGCCTCGTTTTGTGCAGTGGTCTGTGGTTACTTTTAAACAAAATGAATTCTAAGTAAATACCGTTAAATCCGTAGATCAACGTGTTATTTTACACAACAAAGAAAAATCTAAACATTGACTGTCAACACTGCCAGCCGATGTTTACAGAAATATAATGTTTTTAATATGTATGTTCTGTGTGAACCAGTTGTATCGTTCTTGGAGATCAAGGTTTGAATGGCCAAGGGAGCCTCTCGGGGGGAGAAATGGAGCGTGCGGAGTTGCCGTGGGGACGATAAGGAAAATTTTCAACCATAAAGCAAGACTGAGGGTGTGTCTGGGTGCCTGCAAAGTAACTATAACGATTTATCAAGATCAAGTACGGTCGACTTTGCCCAGCTTAGTAAGTGGCTGCTACTGGCATCTTTGTTGAAATGTTAGTGATACCTCAAACAGGCCACACCATTTCTTTGAAAGACATAACTGAAACTATACTAAGAGGAACAGACGCTTCAACCATCGTAATTTTGATTCATGCTAGGGTGCCCGGATCTAAGATGGATAATCAATGATGGCGGTAGTGACGTTTGTGTTATATTACAAGTTGTGGTTGGCTGTTAGTATGTGATAGGGGTGGTAGTGAATGGTGATTGTGATGGTGGAGACTTGAAGATCATGAAGATAGTGAAAATGAGTGCTCATAACAAAGGTTGGTCTCGTAACCAGGGGTCCTCGCTTTGATGAAAATCTAGGCATGTCAGATTTCTATTAGGTGTTTTATCTATCGCTCTGCAGGTATGGGATTGTTGAAGGAAAATAAAACACACAGTTCTGAACCAAGGAATTGCGCAGCCGGGAGTCGAATCCGCTGCCTTTTTTTCTAACAGTCAGGGTCCTTGACAATCAAACCGAATTCTCGAGCCACACGCACTGAATAAGCAGTGAATTCTGCCAGGAATTATCAGTTAAATACTATTCGTTGGCGATATACCTAATAAAAGTTGTATGAGCGAGACGAGAGATTGAGTGCCTGAATGCCGGGTAAGCATTGCATGTGTTGCCTGTCTTTGGAAGTAATTTTGAGTTGGTGGTGGTTTTTACTATGTACGTTCCTTTCCTTGGAGAAACTTACACTTTGAGCGGCGAAGCTAAGAAACTGCAATTTTAAAGATGAAAGTAATCTTAGAACTAGAATGCCGCTGGATCACATACTTTCGACAAGCGCGACATGACAACCCCGACACGACAGTTAAAACTTAATAGCCTATCGAATACAAGATATATCTGACTTAAGCCCGAAAGATTCTGTCGTACTACCAGAAGTTTTGAATTATAAATGCTTTCTATTTTATTCGTGTAGTTCGGCACGAGAAACCAAGCGTACAACCCTGCAAAACTAAATTGTTTGACTAGCTTTCTCTAGAGTGGAAATATGCAGCTCAAATGTTTGGGGGTGGGGGGATAATCAACTTAATGAAATTTAACTCAAAATATTAACAATCTTACCTTCACCTTCCTTATCTAAAATATTTGCAGTCTTTGTCACCGACATATTTTCCAAAGTCCATTGTGCTCACCGCCTTTGAAAATAGGTGAGTCTAACAGCGCCTTCTGAATGGTTCTGAAAAATTGTTTTATTCGTGTTGCGTGAGTAAACTGTGGTGCCGAGAATTCAAGCAGTCATATGGAATATATAATTGTCGTTTCATGATTGTGGTACTTGTCGTGTCATGTCGTGTTTACCATGGCTATATGACTGTGACATAAGAAATAACGTTAATAATCGAATTGGCATATTATATTAACGTTATGTAGATATAAATCGTCGATATTTTATCGAAATCAATATCTTTTTCCATGTATCGGGAATAAATATTTTTAAAATGCTCTTTAAATGAGATTTGCTTGGAATACAAAAATTTAATTCAAATATTACTATGTTTACTTGTTATGTGTAAAATTGCTTTCGTTAAACAACAATTTCATAAATACCCAATATGAAAATATCGATAACTTTTTTCCGATATCAACGTTCCTAGAATACGTGAAGACGTTGGCGGGACAGTCTGATCGTAACATTTTGGATGATGTCGAAGTGAAAGGTAATACTAACGACGCCGTCGTGAAGCTACGCTACAGTGAGGCCCGAGTGCAGAGTTAATGCTCTGCAGCTGCGAGTTGTAACTCGGTGGTGCGGAAGCGTGAAGGGCGGTAGCGGTGAACGGGCGTCCAGGCCGCGCTGGAAGTGACACGAGAACTCCCGCGGAGGATCGCACAACCACATTCGCGGCCGTCTGCGCGCGGCGAGTCCCGGAGCGGGAGCAAGCCGGCAACTCCCAGAGGCGCCTGCCTCACGATGGCCACCCCCCAACCCCTACTACACCCACGACAACCTCGTGAAGTTTCCGACCACCCCGCTGACACCAACCACCACACGCCAGCCCTCCCCCTCGTGTGGACTCAGCCAGTGTTTACCGAGCATGTCGCCGAGGGAGAGAGCGAGAGAAGGGGACCCCGTGATGCATTGCCACCATAGCGGCACCGCTTCTGCTGCGACCTGCCTGCTTGCGCTTTGGTCGTCAGCCCGTGATTCCGGACATGCCCTGATCCCTGGCCGGGGTTACGTCTAAGTTTAAGGCGCTTTATTTCCCTGCCGCTCAAACGACGTCGGCCTAAGATTGATTCAAGGTTTTGACGAATAAAGAAACTTACAAGCATTATGCCAGGGACCTTGCACTCAAGAAAATACTTTCTAGCGGCAACAAAATGTTTTGTTTGTATTCACCCTTCGAAATGATTTTGTGGTGAACGCAAATTTTTTAATTTTTACAACTATTTGGGAGGAGGGGTGGGGTTTAGTGGTTACACTACTCGCCTCCCACCGAGGCAAACCGGGCTCGATTCCCGCCGTGGTCAACCCCGGGGACTTTCGCACGTAGGAATCGTGCCGGACGATGCCACCGGTCGGCTGGTTTTCTCGGGGATCTCCAGATTCCCCAACCTTCCTTATTTCGGCGCTGCTCCGTACTCACCTCACTTCACCCTCATTGGCTCTCAAGACTTCGACGTTAAGAGCCGCCCAAATCCCTTCACTCACTCACTCACTTACCACTAAACTTTTGTGGCCACTAAAAATTTGTTTCGTGGTGGCTACAATTAATTTAGTGTTCACCAGAAAATAGTTTGGCAGGGTGAATACCAACAAAATATATTGTGGCCGAGTGCAGTCTTTCTAATAGAAGGTACGCGTGTTAGCGAAGAAGGTTCCTACACGATGTGTGTTATACCTCATGGAAAATCGCGAAAATTGTTTGCGCCAACATATCTTCCCCAACACTCTTTAACTAGTTTACTCTTTCATGATTGGGTTAACAAGGTTTTGACTCGACAAAGTGGTCTGCAGACCAATCACGGACATTCTGCCGTATGGTATCAGAATCCTCATTGGTCCAGTGAAATGGGGTAGTAGCTTCATACATGCATTCTAGCCAATACGGAAAGAAAACTGTCGGACATGTGTACAGTACGTTGAATCCTAGCAAACAGTCACATTTTCCCGCGACAAACCACCATCCCTTCTCATGATAAGTTTTCCATGCTGAGTGTAACCATGGACAACCTCACCACTCTTATTAAAAAGGTGGGAAGTAAATAAACTGAATTAATTAAGTTCACTACAGTTACAAACACAATATTGTCACATATTCAGTTAGTTCATTTTTGAATACATGAACCTCCTTATGCTTCTTGTTTTTTTTAAGAGTTCCTTAGTAATTAAGCCAGTAAACCAGATATTTTGTAATTTGCATCCCCTAGTATTATGAAGCGAATGTTGCAGTAAGAAAGCAGCTTGCGTATATGTTTTGTAGATTTTTTGTTGTAAATATGCATTTCACACATTTCGAAAAGCTTTCCGTATTGTTATGAATTATCTGTTATGCTCAATTCATACCTTAAAGGGGTTATGTGCGTTGCTTAATAATGAGTCATGATTAGGTAGAGCACAACAATATAAGATTGAGTTTAGTGAACATTAGGATTATACCATAACTATTTGCGTGACTATTGATCGGGGGAGCTTAAATGGAATACCAAGATGCTAATTAATTATATTAAGTTTTATTTCCTCATGCTATTACTATTACAGTCTAATTGGGAAGTCCCCACCTTGTCCATTTTGCCGGAGGCTGATTCTAGGAGGCGGTTAATGACGGCCGGACACACCTATCTTCCGTGGTCTTCTCTCTGGTCGGGTCGACGACAAAAGACGCCATTCCCGGTGTTACGCTGGTCTATATCGGGCGCGTTGTTAAATATTTTTGGCCCCATTTACTGGCCTGTGGAGGGGGTTTCTGCAACTGTATTTCGCAAGGAGTTATTGCAATCACGCTCGTGCCCTGGTTCAATGTTTGAAGGTGTGATCAGGCAGGCCGTTCAGCTAAGGCCTGATCTCTTCAATACATCATGCTATTTCTGGTTACGCCAAATTTAATTTGTTATTTAGTTGCGATGTCTAATAATGTGGCGTCAGGTGTTTCGTTATCTATGTCTCATTAAAGCCATACTTCGTTACGTTGCTTTGTTAATGCTCTGATAAATTTTATGATGCAATTGGAAGCGATAGAGCTGTTTGCAGAAGTATGCATGTGAGTGCAACGCGAAATTCAGAAAAACTCATATTGTAAATAACATCTTAATATTATATTAACATTTATAATTAATTCTTTTGTTGTGTGGTATCCATAATTTCACAAAACTGGCAATTATGAATTATTAGAAATAATATTTGCGTACACAAAATTTAATGTACATGCCTTACAACTTTAACCAGAAAGGCAAAAAGTACACTTTGAAACAAAACTTTTAACTAAACAACCATCCCGATAATTACTACGTAGTATTAAAATAATTAAAAGAGATTAAAGAAGCTCCTTAGAAATTGCCCAGCTACACCAACTTGTGACTTTTCTCTGAACTCTTCACGTAAGCATTTATTTGTCCTTGGCGTGCCAGCCCCTTGAGAGTTTCACAAGTGCCACTGCTAGTTGCGGTGCATTGCTTTTAATATTACCTTTGAAGCAGCAACCTTGCTGTTAGAACTGGGTAGTTTAATTTAAATCCTTTGTAGCTCCCCGAAAGACTAAGTTCATTTCTTCCGTACAGCCGAACAGATACTTCCTAGTAACTGCGCAAAAACCGCAACAGTGAGGCCAGATGTGCAGACACCTGTCTGCGTCATGGCGCCTACACAAAAATAAAAGCTATTAGGATCGGTTACACGATCATTGTTTTCATTACATGTTTATTATAGTCCATTCACGGTGACTTCCGACTTTTCTGAAGCCCTGCTTAAAAGTTCTACTTCCAGGATATTCCTCCGCCTCATGCAAACAAAGCTTAACCGAGTCTATAAAATTACACCAAAGGGATAACGCTGTGCATTCGTGCGCACTCAGTGTAATAATATTATCAATAAGAAGTATTTGTTACTAGGCATTACCAACACACCTATTTTCTCTGTGATTTCTCTGTGTTTTTATTAATATTAGTTATAAATGAAAGATTTTAATTTATGAATATAATATAAGTAAAAGTTATGTTTATCCAAAAATAAAGTACTTGCGATACATTGCATATTTAAAAAATAAACCAACACGTCATACAGGGGGTGATTTTTCAAAGGATAAATTAAAAAAGTGTGAAGAAACCGCGAATTGACTATAACTAGCTGAACCAAGTACTGTGGAAATAATCATACAGCTATGAATAGGAAAGTATTGAATTTTTTTTGTCATCTTTTTGCATGTGGCATATGCGAGTTAAACACTATCGAATACATGTCACGTGATTAGCGAGGCGGTGCAGTGATCAAAACACTGGACTCGCATTCGGGAGGACCCGGGATCTATTTCCGATCCAGGAATCCTGATTAAGGTTTTCTCGGGTTTTCCGAAATCACTCCAGGCGAACGTTGGGAGGCCCTGGTAATTCCTTCCCGATTCCTGAACTTCTAGTCTTTCCCTAACAAATCCTTGTCGCTGTTCAGAGGGTACTTCAGACACTAAATTAATATTAATTAAATAAAACTAATTACAGTGCTTCTGGTATTCGAGATATTATCAGATTCTCAACTAACTGCACGCAGCACTTTTTTATAAGTTCAAACTGTACCTATCAATTTCTGTTATGATTTCCTTGGTGACAGTTTTAGTTAGCATCCATTGCTTCTTCTCGAAAATAAATACTTTTATGTAGTAGTTTATCGTTACCGAGGTCATTCTCTCCCCATTTTAACACTTTTTTCTTTCTTCCTTTTTGGGTCTACGAAATGATGCTTTATATGCCTTTCGGACTGTGCTGGAGGGCTATCGTCGGAGCAACGATGTGACGTTAATTACAATCATTTTACTGTATCTGACAAACTATAAATTCAATTTATTACTTCTGGCTATTAGCTTTCATTCTTTCCGCCCGAAAATTAATGCCTCGGTTAGCGCGTTTAAGGTCTTAAGGTTAGGTGTCATAAACCTCGTGGTCGTTAAACTGATAGCCAGTGGTGGAAGAGGAAATATAAAAAGAAAAGGAAAAGAGTGAAATACTTTCGAGGCGGGTGTAAAGCCCTTAGTGATTATTCATGTTTACATGTATCCCACCTCCCCTACCACTAGTCTTTATTACCTTCGCTTTCTTAAAGCTGAAGACGTCCGGCATCGGGTCGAGCGCCTGATTAACGCGCAATCCGGCCGGACGCCCAAGCGTTTCCAGTGTAAATAATCCGAGTACGGATGACTTCGGCGGTTGCCTTTCGCCTCGGCGTTCTTCTCCCGGCCTCGTTCGCGCCGCCCTGAGCGGTGATTGAGTTCACGCTCAGCGTGACCTCGCGAGGCAAGGAGCTGCACCGAGGATGCTGCGGTGGAAGGGTCCTGCGAGAGGAGAGGCGTTATTCACTTATTCATCCTGTCGTAACTTCGTCTCTGAACCGCGCTCGTCCCCCCCCCCC
>NQII01005243.1:19026-80759 GCA_002778355.1 Clitarchus hookeri | reverse complement strand
GAGGCAGGCATAATTCTTCCGTTTCGTCGCCAGGTTGCTAAGTAAACGTCTTGAATTCCTTTTAATGCTAAGGCGTGATTGGTTAGGACTAATTGCCATTTAATAATACGCTGTTTGGCAATTGGGGTATTACCACTAGCAGTCACTTGTTTAAAACTCGTCACTACAAATCTGTAAAGCGCTATAAACGTCAAAAATGTGATTCCGTATTTAATTATGTCTCAAATGTATTTGATGTTATAGTTTATAAGAACGTTACGATGGCAAGTAGCAAAACTAAACCGTGTTGTCACTTAAAGAGCAAGGCGTTGATTTTGAGGATTTCGTGTTTACTGAATAATTCTGTAATATTTGAATGCGAAATACACAATTTTGCTAAATACGAAGATTGCCATCATTCTTATAAAAAAAAAGTCTGTTCACGTAGGATTTTAGTCATTAAAATTTTCCAATTCAGAACTTACAGTTACGTCTGTTTTTGAATATTATTGCATCGCAAGGAATAGCTATATATGATTTACACTACTTGTCCTATTGTGTGATCTCTTTCTTTAGAAGGGTGGTTAAACTTGCATTTTCTTTCAGTGAAAGCGGCAATTTGCACTATTTAAGTGTTTGCCATACAAGGTAGAGGTGTCAGTCCGTATTAATGTGTAACACATTTGCCTTTATACACTTTCAGAACCTTAACTGAAAAATAGCAAAGAGCGTTGTATTATCATACGCAGTAATTCACTTCGCCTTCCCACAATACAAAGCAAAACTCCTCGAAAAAAGAAGGGGAAGGGGCGGACCAAAAATGAACTGTCAAAACGTTTACACATTTGCTTGTCAGCTAAACGGAATTACTTCGCATTTATTTTTATTGTTATTGACCAATTTATGAAAACGTCCGTGTAAAAATGAACCAATTATAAACAAATAATCCAGTTAATAGAATATTTCCTAAATATTCGTATTCGTAATTTTTGAGGTTCCACTACAAGAGTATTCACCCCCACCCCTTCGATTTTTCACAATGATTTTTACATATCATATTTCTATGTGTATGAAAATTTTTATTTACCTTAATTGTTTTCTACAAAGTTTTGACTTGTAACATCATTTTGCACTACGAAGGCTGGAAGTTGAACGTACCCCGGAATTTCCGACAAGGCGTGTCCCTAATTGAACCAAATGTCTTCAAGACGAGAAGTCGTGTTTTTTGAGTTTTATTATGTCATTTGTGAAGATGTGTATGTTTGCTGCAAAGCATGCGTGCCCTTACATCTTCGCTCTCCAAGTAAAGTTGGTTCCGAGGCAGGGGCCGCGCCGTGTGGTGTAGTATTCAGACTACTCGCTTCGCACCAAGGCGACCCGGGTTCGATTCCCGGTGGGGGGTACCCGAATTTTCGCGCGTGGGAAACATGGCGTACGTCACCGTTGGTAGACTGGTTTCCTCGGGGTACTTCCGATTTCCCCGCCCTTGCGTTGCGCAGCTCCTCCATATTAGCATAATTTCACCTCACCACTCACTGTTTTGAAGCCGCGACAAATGGCAGGGTTGAAAGTAGCAAGTGAGCGGTGATAGAAACAGTTCTTATAAAAAAATGTCGAGCCACGTAGGCCTTAAGTCATTAAAATACAGTATATATAATAATAATACTGTACAGTAATCGGCCAATTAACCAGAAAAATAAAGTATCTCTCAGGCCAACGACCTACTAGGTCATCGCCTGCCTGACGGGAAAAACCGAGAAGGTTAAAAGCCTTAAAAACTGCATACTTAAACGACGCCTTTAAACATCGCGCCAATTACGAGACGGCTACATCATATCTTTCACATACGTCTTGTGTTACCAAAGCAACCAATCAACAAATTCCTCGATGCAAAGCGGATCACATAAAAAAAAAATCTATGAATTAAAACTGAAAGACTGATATTATGATCGGTTTATGTGGTCGAGGTTCCACATGATAGAATATTTTATCTGAATATTTCGTAGGGATAGCTGCTTGGTTTGTTTTCTTGACAGAGCTTATGTTATGGCAGTGAATATTGAAAATGTTATTTATTTATATATATTATATATACATAATAATATATATTATTACATATATTATATATATAATTATATATAGGTGAGTTCAAACGGTGGCCGCCAGGAGCGCTGGGAAAATTTTTGGTTGTCGTTCGTGAACTCAAAATATGCGAGAGGCATGCGGGATCGTTCCGACCACCCTTCGACTGCCAGTCCGACGTCTAGACTACAATATAAAAGCTACATCTACGTAAGGAGGATGTTAAATGTCGAATACATATATAGTTATTACCATCCCCCCGTAAGGGTGTCGTGGCTTCCCACAGGCTGAGTTGAAGTTGTAAATGTATACATAGTGCATTGCCAGCTATATGTCATGCATCAATTTCCCCCCTTCCCCTACCCTTTTCCGTTGCGATGTAAACTCGGCTTGTGGAACTCTGGTGTTGCAGTGATGTAGAACTGTCACTGGAAGTCTCTGACGTTGCCTTCTGTAGCTCCTGCTCTTCTGTGCGTATATATATATAATGTATATAATATATTATATGTATTATAATATCTAATAATTATATATATAATATATAATATAATATATATATAATATATTCGTATATAACAATAATTCTTTAAAAAGAAAGTTAATGGATAAAAAATTGCTGAAATAATAAAAAATAATTATTGCCTCAAAAGTGCTCACTTAACCGTGAACAGCGTTTATCAGTGTTGTAACTGTTTCGCAACTAGTAAACAATAATACTTGCTTGCGTTGTTTGTAGTCTTTGCAGTTTCAATACCAGATGCTGGTATTGTGACTTTTTATGACTGAATATGTATTAATACTTTCTCAGAGTGTTGCCCTTCACTAGTTGTAAATAATACTGCAAATTTTGTAAAACGTGGTTTGCCAGCTGCGGTGATTTTCATATGCATTGATGGTTGATTTTTAGATATTTATAACTGTTTCAACATTTCCGAAAAACCACACTGAAAGAGCAGCCAACAAAATATATATGTTTGTATAGGGCCAAAAATATATTTAGTTGCCCCAACAAAATATTTGTTGCGTAAACAAAAATTTAAAAACAACACAATAATTTTTTTCGTCTAACCAAATACACGCTTGAATTAGCAAAACCTTTGTGTTGGGCCAAAATAAATTAGACTGTTAACACAGTATGTGTTGAATCAACTCTACATATTTGTTTGCCCACTCATTTGATTGCCTTAGATTCTTTTTGTGACAATTATGGAAGGAACAGTGTTTGTATGTTCTTTTATTCATGCTTTATACTGGTGTAAACGTCATAATAAATTAAGTTTAACAGGAAACTAAAAAGTAAAGCTGTTTAACTTGAAATATTTGTTTGCGAACGTTGTTCAGTATTTGAGGTGTATGCATTTAAAATGATTCCCATTTTATTAGTAGTCACTTTATCTGAGGTTACCTAGGCGTAGCACTTGTGCGCAGCTAATCTACATTCAAATATTCTTCGGGCTTCGACTTTTTTTCATAGTAACAGAAACTCGGTTTATGTTAATATATTTTGTATTTTTTGTCATGGCTGCTTCCACATATACTGAAGCCCTGCTTAAGTTCTACTTTCGTACTGTTCCCTTCGCCTGGTGCAAACACAGCTTAACCAAACTTAAAAAATTACATCAAATGGAGAACGCACTGCATTTGTGTGCACTCAGTTTGATAACATTTTACATGGGAGCTATTTTTTATTAGGCATTACCAACACATGTTTTCGCTCTGTTTTTATTCGTTTTAATTAATAATTAATTATTGTAACTCATGGATAAAATACAAAGAAAAGTTTAATTTGGTAAATAATAACTCACTTTTATGTTAAAAAACTAAGTCGGTGATACATGTCATATTTAGGAAATAACAAAACACGCCATACATAAGATGATATTTCAAAGGGTTTTTTTTTTCTTTCCAGAAATTGTGAAGATGCTGCGAATAGACCATGAATTCTATGACCGTTATTAATGCAAACACTTAACTTTCGTCAATATTCAACACGTTACTAACGTCGTCACATTATCTTGAACTCGAACCCGGAGTTCGGGATAACAACAAGCGACATTCGCGGGTTCGATCCAAAACATGAACTTCGTTTTTACCTGAAAATTCAGGCTTAGATCGGCATGTAAACCATCTTCTTGTTGGTAGAAATGGGTATAAAGGCCTCGGTTCAGAATAGTAGGTCAGTCACGTCTTCCATCTCCGAGGCTGAGAGAAAAACGCAGCTCCGATTCAGCATTCCCTTCCTAAAGGACGTGTTACCTTTCAACTTCGTAGCCAGTTCACGTGTGCGGACAAAGCGACGTCGAAAGGATAACGAGATCAACAAATTCTCCTCCGCCCCCGAGTGACGTGGAATCCAGTTTAAAGAAACGACGTGCTCGGGACTTTGCCGGCAGTGCCACGGAGGATGGTTGCTGGTTCAGACTTGCTTGTCATCGTTTGCCACTTGGTAGGAGAAGGAAGTTGAAAGAGGTTCCACACTTTAGCCAATTAACGTAAAGACAACTATAGAATTAACGGAATCGTGGTAAGATATTTTTGCGCATTTTATTTTGAAACTACATTGGAACCTCGTTATGTTGGCCTCCTTTAACTAGGATCTCCGGATAACCCGGAACGATTTAAGGGAATAAAAAAAACTTAAAATATTAACTTTAAGAATGAAAAGTCTTAGGAGTTACTTTTCCAGGTAGTAGAATTTATTAACTTGTATCTAAGATAACGTGTTTGTAATATGCAAATATGTTTCAAGCGTGTTTTGTTTAGTATTAATAGAAATTTCTGTACGTATGTTGTCTAAGTAATTTTTCCCACATTCTCCAGTTGACCCGGATTTTCTATGTTCCAGATCGGCTACGGTCCCAATTGATCCAAACTAACGAGGTTCTACTGTAGTTTGAAGCTATCGCTGTAATCGCTTCTGATTGAAAGTAGATGGAAATAGTTCCTCCGAGGACAAATGTGGTGTGTGGGTGTGCCGGCCGCCATATTGGATGATGTCACCACCCCTATGTCACCACCCCCTATAATGTCACCACCTATGACATCACCATATGTCACCACCCCTACGATGTCACACCCTAATGATGTCACCATCTATTAATTTATAGAATTTTCCAATTCGTGCTTTGTCATTACACATTGCCAATTCATACTCTGTCATTATACCTTTCAAGCTCTATCATTCCTTCTTGACTCTCTCTCTCTCTCTCTCTCTCTCCCTCTCTCTGTCACTCCGCCATATTACTCATTCTGCCGCTTGTTCTCTACTTTCTCGACTGCCTTTTTCACACGCCATTTTGTTCAGTATCATCTGCTGTGGGCAGCTATCTTTAATTCCCGCACCCGTCACAAAAGTGCACTTCTATTACTCACCTTTGTTCGACCTCGCCACTTTGTTTAGTCTGCTGCTTACCATCGTTCAACTGCCACCTGCTAGGAGCGCCGTTAATGTGTTATGTTTTTGTGTTTGTGCCTCAACGCGTCACTTCCGCCCATATATTCCAATACAATAATTGTTTGTTTTAGTGAGCTCTAACACCCCTCAATGTTTGTCACATGATTTTAGAATCACCCTGTAAATTTTAGCACATAAACAAACAACCTTTATGTTTGCAGGTGAGTAACAATGATGAAGGAGGGGGGGGGGCTGGTGTCAAATTCAAATAAAATATCTTTGTCATTTGTGAGATCTTGTAAAAGTCAGTAGTGGTGATGTGGTAGACGAAGCTGTTGGTGTCCATGTACCATAGAACTACATTGTTCCCATACCTAGGCTTCATTACATCGCAGTGGAACGTATAACTTAAAGTTTTTGACAAGTCCAGTACTGCGAAGTCTGCATATATGGTTTGTCAAATGAAATTGCTTCATGTTCCAATCGTACAAGGACGAGATTCTCTGCACATATTCTTCTATATTTAAACGTTGGCTTGCCTATGAGTTTCTTGATGCGTTCGACACAACAGACAGGCTCCATCTTCTCCCTCTTTCGCTTATTTTTCATAAGCTTATCGAATGTGGAATTGTTAGCAAAATTGTATAAATCTCTTTCAAAATCATTTCCAGCAGCCTGTCTCTTCTAAGTATTAAGCCGAATGTATGGTTCTAACCATCGTGCCTTGTCAAACTGTAGGACACGATGAACTTTGGTCATCTTCAAACCATGATAGATTATTTGTCTCAGGTTGTGGTAGTGTTATATTTGAGTTTACTTCTTTTCCAGAGATGTCAACAAATTTGGTCGCTTGGTTCATAGAGAACGCTGGTTGACAAGTGAAAATGGCAAATCTTTGTGGTTTTCATGGAGCTGTCAAGGATAGTCTATATCAACCTCTAAAATATTACCCCTTGCCTCCATTAAAGGACACATACATGATGTCAATATCGGGGTTTACCCATTCAAAGTTGCAAATGGGCAGCGGCATAGACATGGCGCAAACACACATATTGCTTTAGTTCTTGAGTGTTGACTATAGTGTGAATTTGAGGGTTCCATCTGAATAATTGCCTAAATTACTGGTAACTATGCCTATTAAATGGCTTTATGAAGAATTAATCATATAACGTTGGTTGATTTTCGTATTGATCTGATTTGGTATACGTTAAACATTTATCTAATTCCAACGCTTGCGAAGACGATGAACTCTGCCAAGTTGGTGAGCCTGACATAAGCATACTATGCTTGAAACAATATTTGAGGTAAGGCGACAACTTTTCTGTATTATCGAAGCGAGTTGCTTGCGCATACTGCTCATAATTACTTTTAAAACAATAATAGCACACCTACGCCTTTAGAAAATCCAATGTGCGAATGTATATCAAAGGCAAGGTCAAAGTCAAATGACAAAGTCAAAGGTCAAGGTTACATCTGGTCCATTGCCTGATGCCATGTCCATCCTATCGTCCTAAGCCCCAAACCCTGCCCCAGATCCCCCATTAATCATTATATATCTACTGTTGAAACGATAAGGTTTTAGGTTCGAATCCTGTGTAATCTACGAACGTGTGTTGCAGGAAAATAAAAAAAAGGACCGTGGGCAACATTTTAACGCGACCAATCTAGTATATTTAGTCGATAAAAGCAGATGTGTATAATTTAAATAAAAAAGTTACCTATAAGTCATTGAAAAAAAAAATGTATTTTGCGCATTTAAACTATAAAAATGAATAGTGAAATAAGCAGTGCAAGCTGTAACAACATTTTACTTAGGCCCGTGGATTTTTAAGACTTGGTTTACGATTGTTGTTTCTTTATCTGCCCATATTAAATTCCTAGAGATGGAAACTAATCACAATTTATAGCACACGCTCCTGGCTGCAGGACCATACGTATTCAGCACGTATCAGATTAATTTGCCTCTGTTTTTTTTTTCCTTTCTAACACGAGGGTGCATTGTGCGANTGTATAGCACACGCTCCTGGCTGCAGGACCAATACGTATTCAGCACGTATCAGATTAATTTGCCTCTGTTTTTTTTTTCCTTTCTAACACGAGGGTGCATTGTGCGAGTTGTTTCAATGAGTGTTGTGGAGGAATGCCGGCGGAGGGATATTGTAGTCGCTTGCAGGAATTGGGGTTACGTGTATATGCACGTGGCCAATTTGCTGAATCTCTCTCTGCTGTCCTTGTTAGTATTCGCAACGCCACGTCACTCAAAAGAGCCAGGGATGTCGGGGCTTGGGACGCGCGAGTTGTCAGGGGAAGGGTGGGAGCAGGGGAGTTTTCATAATATCAGCAGCGCGCCCTCCCTGTTTTGACAGCCGGAATTATCAATTTGCGGCAAGTCCCACCGGAGTTGAACCGGGATGGAGGACCCACGAGGGGGGAGGGGAACGGGAGATGATTTCGTGCTGTGCTGTGCTGTGAGGCCATTTCTGGGGTACTACACTGACAAGAAGGTTTTGTTGAATAAAAAAAAGTTTGTTTATGGGGCAATTAGATATTTTGTTGTTGAATCCAATTTATTATGATGTTCTTATTTGTTTGCCACAAACGAAGATTTGGTTGGTGGAACTAAAGAATTGTCCGGATCTACGTACATGAAACCGTTTAGTTTAATAAGAAAAACCCTTAAAGCGCGACCGGGATTCGAACATACATCAGCTGCGACCGAGCACCACGCCTTAGCAGCCTCTACTACTGTTAGAAAAGCGAAGTTTTCAGGTACATACAACTCAGTTCTGGACAACGTGCGCAAATAAATGTTTCAAGATTTTATACATTTCTTTTTTAGTTTCCTGTTGAACTAATTTTATAAGGATGTTCATACCGTTATTAAGCATCAATAAACGCACTTACAAACACTTTAACAATGCTAATTGTCACGAAATATAGAACAACAACAAAAACNATTAAGCATCAATAAACGCACTTACAAACACTTTAACAATGCTAATTGTCACGAAATATAGAACAACAACAAAAACAACTCGTAAGCTGTATTTTTGAAAGAAGACAGTCAATTGAGTAACCAAACAAGTATATACCTACAGGTGATTCAAGCAAATAGTTTCTTGGCAGTCTAATTTTTTTCGGCCCAACACAGAGGTTTTGTTAAATCAATCGTGTATTTGGTTAGAAGGACAATATTAATTTGTTGGTTTTAAAGTTTTTTGTAGTGAACAAAATATTTTGTTGGGTTTTCTCTCAGCGTAAGCTGTATCAAAGCCGTGTTCACGCAATGGNATTGAGTAACCAAACAAGTATATACCTACAGGTGATTCAAGCAAATAGTTTCTTGGCAGTCTAATTTTTTTCGGCCCAACACAGAGGTTTTGTTAAATCAATCGTGTATTTGGTTAGAAGGACAATATTAATTTGTTGGTTTTAAAGTTTTTTGTAGTGAACAAAATATTTTGTTGGGTTTTCTCTCAGCGTAAGCTGTAGCAAAGCCGTGTTCACGCAATGGGGAGTATAATGCCGTTTTCAAGACCTGGACAATAGCTGCTGTGTTTGCTGTGTGTCTGTGTATAGGCAGACTGATTTTTGCCTGGGGATTCCTGGATTTGAGGCCAACAATACTGTTTGAGCACAGTGGCTCACCCGCATTCCTTTACTGCGCCTACTGTCGTGATAAGCATCTGCCTTCCTGGAAATACTTTCTACATTTAATCGCAGAAGCAAGACAGCCAGGTTAAAGAGCTCCCTCGTCTGAAGTGGGTTTTTTTTTTCGTAGTTGTACACATTGTAAAAATGTTTTAGTAATTTCTTTGAAAAACAATTTTCTTCTATCACACTGCAACACAGTTCTTGTGCCAGATAAAGCACCTAAACATGGGCTAGTAAATCAACGTCTTCCTGATGCCGAACTACTTACAATAAATTGCCAGCATCTGCTATATTTTCCTACATACGCCTTCGTTGTTTTCTATGTGAAGGGTAGGTAGAGAATGTTTCATTTTTGGTTCCCTTACGAACGTTACTGTAATTTAATAATTGTGGCACATTAAAAATCAACTCAATGAAAGCAGAAGTCGAGAACGACTATCGTTGAACGTCTAAAATGTGGAATGATATATATATACAGTATATAACTGCAGTAAATTAAGTTTTGTGGTTGTGATTTATTGGACTACTTTAAAATGCCTTTTAGTTTCTTGTTATTTTCTAGCCATCAGTATATTCATATTGGCTAGGGAAAAATACCAACTCAAACTACGGTCTCGAATGCATTAAAAGTAACACACAGTGTTAGGTATTAGATCAACTTGGTATTTTCCGAAAGCAGTCGCACTCAGCTTTCGAATGGTATCACAGTTTTTGACAACCCCCAGAATCGTCGTTGCATTATCACATATAAAAATGAAAACCATTATGGGTAACACACGATATCGAATCACAAATTTGGCGATATAAAAGTTATAGATTTTGGAACCTTGCGTTTTCTATTTAATTAGATTTTATTATTTTCCGGAAATTTATGACATCACAATATATAAAAAGAATCGATACGATACAAAAAAAACTTGTGTTATTTTACAGCTGATCCCCCAAGTTTTCAGAGATGCTTTTTTTGTTAGTACGTTCTAAGTTAATTGTGAGTAATATGGTGTTAATTTATTAATAATTACATTTAGGGTAATTTTTTGTTTCCCAATATATCTTATGCGGAAATGTGATACGTCAACCTAATACAACATTTGATACCTATGTGAAAGAGAGGGAAAAATTTCGGGCTATAAACTTTGCTCTCCTTCACAAATATTCTGAAGTTGTGAAACCCTCGCTACCTGTAAATAGGTAAATTATAAGCGTTGTAGCAGTACAGTCCATTCACGGTTGCTTCCGACTTTTCTGAAGCCCTGCTAAAGTTCTACTTCCAGGATATTCGTCCGCCTCACGCATACAAAACTTAACCGAGTCCAGAAAGTTGCACCAAACGGACAACGCATCGCATTCGTGAGCACTCACTTTAATTATATTTTGCATAAGCATTATTTCTTACTAGTCATTGCCAACACACCTATTTTATCCCTGTTTATAGTCATATAAATTTTAAACTAAATATTAAAATTAACATATAAAAAAAAAGTTAAAGTTCAAATTAAAGTAACTGAAAACAAGGTTCTTTTGAATTAACACAAGAGTTAAAATGATTGCGATGCATTATACATTAAGGAAACAACGAAACAAGTCAAACAATAGTAGATTTTTAAAAAAATTTTATTTAGAAAGAGTGAAGAGACCGTTAACAGACTGTAGACAATGTACGTTCGTTTATGCAGCACGAGTTTTTTTTTCTCTCCTATAAACAGTTAATAAATACTGTGTTCGATGTACTAACGACTAAAACTCACACTAGCGTNTTCTCTCCTATAAACAGTTAATAAATACTGTGTTCGATGTACTAACGACTAAAACTCACACTAGCGTGAAAATGTGAATTGAAGAGAATATTTCTGTTGTGTTTCAACTCCAGAAATTAAGTTGTTTGTTTTTTTTTTTCCTCCAGGAAGAGTAAATGTGGAAAGGGACTTGTCTCCTGGAAGTCTTCTCTGCGGCACGTCGGTNTCGTGTATTTGGTTAGAAGGACAATATTAATTTGTTGGTTTTAAAGTTTTTTGTAGTGAACAAAATATTTTGTTGGCTTTTCTCTCAGCGTAAGCTGTATCAAAGCCGTGTTCACGCAATGGCGAGTACAATGCCGTTTTCAAGACGTGGACAGTAGCTGCTGTGTTTGCTGTGTGTCTGTGTATCGGCAGACTGATTTTTGTCTGGGGATTCCTGGATTTGAGGCCAACAATACTGTTTGAGCACAGTGGCTCACCCGCATTCCTTTACTGCGCCTACTGTCGTGATAAGCATCTGCCTTCCTGGAAATACTTTCTACATTTAATCGCAGAAGCAAGACAGCCAGGTTAAAGAGCTCCCTCGTCTGAAGTGGGTTTTTTTTTTTTCGTAGTTGTACACATTGTAAAAATGTTTTAGTAATTTCTTTGAAAAAACAATTTTCTTCTATCACACTGCAACACAGTTCTTGTGCCAGATAAAGCACCTAAACATGGGCTAGTAAATCAACGTCTTCCTGATGCCGAACTACTTACAATAAATTGCCAGCATCTGCTATATTTTCCTACATACGCCTCCGTTGTTTTTTATGTGAAGGGTAGGTAGAGAATGTTTCATTTTTGGTTCCCTTACGAACGTTACTGTAATTTAATAATTGTGGCACATTAAAAATCAACTCAATGAAAGCAGAAGTCGAGAACGACTATCGTTGAACGTCTAAAATGTGGAATGATATATATACAGTATATAACTGCAGTAAATTAAGTTTTGTGGTTGTGATTTATTGGACTACTTTAAAATGCCTTTTAGTTTCTTGTTATTTTCTAGCCATCAGTATATTCATATTGGCTAGGGAAAAATACTAACTCAAACTACGGTCTCGAATGCATTAAAAGTAACACACAGTGTTAGGTATTAGATCAACTTGGTATTTTCCGAAAGCAGTCGCACTCAGCTTTCGAATGGTATCACAGTTTTTGACAACCCCCAGAATCGTCGTTGCATTATCACATATAAAAATGAAAACCATTATGGGTAACACACGATATCGAATCACAAATTTGGCGATATAAAAGTTATAGATTTTGGAACCTTGCGTTTTCTATTTAATTAGATTTTATTATTTTCCGGAAATTTATGACATCACAATATATAAAAAGAATCGATACGATACAAAAAAAACTTGTGTTATTTTACAGCTGATCCCCCAAGTTTTCAGAGATGCTTTTTTTGTTAGTACGTTCTAAGTTAATTGTGAGTAATATGGTGTTAATTTATTAATAATTACATTTAGGGTAATTTTTTGTTTCCCAATATATCTTATGCGGAAATGTGATACGTCAACCTAATACAACATTTGATACCTATGTGAAAGAGAGGGAAAAATTTCGGGCTATAAACTTTGCTCTCCTTCACAAATATTCTGAAGTTGTGAAACCCTCGCTACCTGTAAATAGGTAAATTATAAGCGTTGTAGCAGTACAGTCCATTCACGGTTGCTTCCGACTTTTCTGAAGCCCTGCTAAAGTTCTACTTCCAGGATATTCGTCCGCCTCACGCATACAAAACTTAACCGAGTCCAGAAAGTTGCACCAAACGGACAACGCATCGCATTCGTGAGCACTCACTTTAATTATATTTTGCATAAGCATTATTTCTTACTAGTCATTGCCAACACACCTATTTTATCCCTTTTTATAGTCATATAAATTTTAAACTAAATATTAAAATTAACATATAAAAAAAAAATTAAAGTTCAAATTAAAGTAACCGAAAACAAGGTTCTTTTGAATTAACAGAAGAGTTAAAATGATTGCGATGCATTATACATTAAGGAAACAACGAAACAAGTAAAACAAATGTCGATTTTTAAAATTTTTTTATTTAGAAAGAGTGAAGAGACCGTTAACAGACTGTAGACAATGTACGTTCGTTTATGCAGCACGAGTTTTTTTTCCTCTCCTATAAATAGTTAATAAATACTGTGTTCGATGTACTAACGACTAAAACTCACATTAGCGTGGAAATGTGAATTGAAGAGAATATTTCTGTTGTGTTTCAACTCCAGAAATTAAGTTGTTTGTTTTTTTTTTCCTCCAGGAAGAGTAAATGTGGAAAGGGACTTGTCTCCTGGAAGTCTTCTCTGCGGCACGTCGGTNTTTTTTTTTTTCCTCCAGGAAGAGTAAATGTGGAAAGGGACTTGTCTCCTGGAAGTCTTCTCTGCGGCACGTCGGTCTAATTTAGCCGGACTGGTAGTGGAGCCGTGTTTGCGTGAACCACTGTGGGTAAGGGGGGAGGGGGGGCTCCAGCAGGACTGGTGGAGAACGTGGACTGCGGGGCCGCATCTGGCGTCGTGTCACTTCAGGATTTAATTACGTCACTCGGGCGCCGAGAGAGCGACGCGCGCGGCCGGGTCGTGGGAGTAGTGAGGGGGGTTAGTGATGGCGGGCTGGTGTTTGGAATTGCAGCCGCTGCTATTGTTGTCCGGTTCTCTCCTCGTCTGCTTAGTGAAGCCGTCTACCAGCTGCGGCCCGCCAAACAGAGGAGAGACGTCCGCACGTTACCAGAGTCCTCTCTAATTCGCAGCCAATCCCCAGCCGACTCCGGAGCAGTGCGACGTCGTCGACTCCCGCTCGCCTCCGATTATTTGCTTCCTGTGTGCAACAGGTATGACGCGCGTGTGAATAAGTCTTTATTTAGCATCCGTCTGCGAGGCTACTTCCTGGCTTCGCCATCGACGTTTACACTTCTTTCGCAATTTGCCCTACGTGTGTGCACACATCGAAGGAAAACATCGTTAAGGATGTTGTATGCCAAAAAATCAATAAATTTATGTTTGCAGCAAACATTGTTCAACTTTGTACGCATTGTATGTAATGCCATCTTCCTCGAATAAAAAAATACCATTTCATATTTTTTAAATAATTTCCGATAAAATAAAAAAAATTATATTTTTCCGCAGCCATTATAACAAATAATAACAAAGTTATACAAGTGAAAAAAAATAACAAAGNTAAAAAAAATTATATTTTTCCGCAGCCATTATAACAAATAATAACAAAGTTATACAAGTGAAAAAAAATAACAAAGATGACTAACGCTGTGGCTACCTGCGTGACACACGTGTAATCACCAAATAATAGGCCATACATCTAGAAAGAGTTAAATATAAAGAGATGTTGGCATATTTTAAACATTTTTTTTTAAAGAAAGCACGAACTGTTATTTGGCGATTACATGTAATTATGTCAAGCGGTAGCCCACGTCGTTAGTTTACATTGTACATTTTTAATTTGTACAACGTAGTTAATATTTATTTTAATGGCTGCAGCGAAACAGAAACATTTTGGATTTGACATAAAATTATTAAAATAAATATGAAGTGTAATTTTTTTATTCGAGTAAAATGTCATCACAATGCGTACAAGTTAAAAAATGTTTAATTTTTTCGTATCCATCGCACTTAAGAAGATCGCCTAGTGAGAGAGGTATGTTTGTTCAAGGCAAAAATTGACGAAGCGCTACGGCCGACGCCGACCGGCGTACGTAAAGCGGAATCGCCTCTACGCGCAAGGGATTCAAATCGTGGGAAGTCTTTCCGTCAGCGACTTTTGCTTGAACGCGACTTCAAGCGATGACCGTATAGTTTTATTGGACGCGACTGTGTAGCAGAGTCCAGTGCATGCCTCTATCGTAGTTTCGCATGCATCATCGTATATTTTGCGATAAAGGAGTCTGATAAAACTTATATTATCTACGTTTTAGGGCATGAAAATATTGTTTCCAATTTGAGTAATGTCTTGAAATTACCATTTCGTCATCGTCTGGAATGTACTGTATTTCCGTAGTGGGGGCAATTTAATACTTTATTCAAAAGAAGCGGGGTTGATACATGATCCAGCAATCCCCCCCTTTTATTTTATGGTTTTCCAAAATTTCTCATGGCGAATGATGGGAGGGTGTGTAAAAACTTTGAGGAATATACGCGAGTGCAGCTTATCAGCTTATCAGTGCTACTTTGCCCTTGAAGACAAAACACTGACGGGCAGATTATCGTAGCTTTCCTAGTTATTATAATCTTACAAGAATACTTCACCACGGAGTAATCATTTCCGAGAGTAAAACCACTCATATTTGTAAAGAACAATAGGCAAATGAGGACAAGGGAGGGATATAATGATATATTGAGTATTATGTTACACACGAAGTGATATAATATTTATACACAAGTCAGCTCAACTCGTCACTCGATCGGCAAACAGCCACGGTAAGCTTGTCCTCTCTCTTGCGGACCAAGTTATTAATTAATTTATTTATTTACGTCTTTCTTTTACATGGCGATATTAAGGCAAACGTATTTTCTTACATTTAACCATGGGTATCGTATTATAAAAAATTTACAAGAAAATTGATAATGTACATACTTATGAAGTCATTACAAATTTACAAAATTTCTTATTTTTGTACTATAAAGTTACTACCAATTAGGAGGCATTGAGTTGAAAAAAAAACACAGTGAAGCATAACTGGTATTATTGCAGAGGTGGATAACTTGCCTTGAATAACTTTTAATTCTTACAGGCCTCAATGTTTACACAGATATTGCCGTTTCCATGCTTTTTACTGCTAGTCTGAGCAACTTATTCCGTTTCTTATAGCCTCACTGTCGACCATACGTTAAGACAAACATATATTTTTATGTTAATATGTTTTCTGCTCATATTTTGTTGTACTTTTTTTAACATTTATGCTACCTGCGAATAAGCTATCGTAATCCCCTTGTGTGCATTTCTAAACAAATGCTTTCATTTTTCCTTATCGTTCTCAAGTATTTAGATTTTTTTGAACCTGAACCCCATCTTCTTCAGATTCTTTCTTAGTGCTTCTCTGCTGACAGAAAACTCAATTCTTTCCCGTAATGCACATCGCAGTTTCTCAATTGTAGCACTGGTTTATTTCACGGTGTAAAACTCTTGCAGTCCCACAGTCAAATGAGTCCAACTCAATCGTCCTCTTTGATGGTTTTATCTTCGCGATGGTTTTATCGTCGCGATAGTCCCTTCTTGTCTTATTTTGCTAATGAAACTTTCCGATTTTCCTGTTGCAGCCACGGCTCGTTTCGTAGCACAATCGGCTGGAATAGTGACATGCCCTTCCTTCTTTTCTTCTTACAAGAATGTATTATTTCCCTTTCTTTACTGTGCAAAGTTTTATTGCATTTACGGTTAGCTGTGTAATTATAATTAAAATTAATTAACACTAATGCAGATGTAATTATTATGATTAACACTTGCATTATTGTATGGACGCCATACAATAATGTTGTATTCATTACACTAAGCACTCTTAAAGTAAAATGGGAGTTAAAACGATCGCACTCTCAGTCCACCCTGCTTGTGTCACAGCCTTATCTGCAATGATGTGAGTAGTGGGTATGAAGTATCCAGTTTGCATGTGACCCGATTGTACATGTTTCTGCCGAACTGTATCTGCGCGGCCATGAAGCAACGAAGATAAGGGGAGGAAGGAGGGAAGGGCATGAAGTACACATATTTTCCTGTCCTCAGTTAACTTTGTGGCGCAGTAATATCAGCTTTGTCTTCTCACGTGTATACTGCCGATGTTCACATCTAAATTATATCTTAGTTCCAAAAGTAAGGTACTTGATTACGGTAGTCTTCAAAGTGTCGTATTAACGGTAATGTATTTTTATTTCCAAATTAATATTGCTATTTCTATATTTTTATAGAATTTTGTGCGACTCATTTATTTTACTTGTGGACAAAAACCGCGATGTCTGAACTACTACGTGGCCATTCTCAACTGCGTTTACGCCAAATGACGTAACAGAACCTCGGACTGTAAAACATGATTTACTCCGCCCTAGGCTTAGAAACTAGAATATTTTGTGCCGTTTTTGTTATTATTATTACTATGTCAATGTTCAGTAGTTAAGAGTTTTTTTCCGGGGTTCAATATTTATGTCAGTGATCCTTGTCTTGTGCCACAAGCCACGCTTCCTAAAATTTCGTTTCAGTCCTCTTATAATGTTATCGAACATTAAAGGGCTCGTAGGGATTTCACACGAAGCCGTCAGCCACTTCGTGTGACAATCATAGAAGACATTTGTGATCAGTAATCTCTGGGGAAAAAGATTTTTACAAGATTGTACTGAAAAACTTATGTGAAGGAGGGGTTTTAAAATTAATTCTGATGATACGATACAGTAAATATTTTTTTAAGATTTATGTAATTGTTTATCATAAAAAGAGTTATTTTAATCATTGCGGGTTTATGCACGCGTTCCGCATTTCTAAATAAATGCCATTATTCGAAACGTTTGTTGCCCAAAACTTTTTTTTTTTTGTTTGGAAATGACCGGTACGTGATACCATTGCCATTATTTAGTTTTAGTTGGAACGTATTTCTAGGTATACAAAAGAAAGCATAATTTTTCGGCGTTAAAAAAAATGCGATAATTATTTGACTTGTTCAGTGCTTGTCAGAGCCTGGCTTAAATGACAAGAAACTTCTCCTTTTCTTGGCGAGAGGCGATGCCGTAAGAAAATGTCCGCCCTTTTGCACGACTATTTAATACGGGGAGGAGGCGGAATGAGCAAAGACCTGGTACTGGGATTTGCACCCGGACGAGAAGAGTTGCAAAATCTTTTATGTCCTTAATCAGGAAGGCTTGTGCCTCGCCGGAGCCCCAGAGGGTTAACCGCCTTACGTCGGGAGTGGCTGGTGGGGGGAAGGAGGGGGTGAAGGGTGGCTTAGAGGTAGATTTGTGTTTCTTAAGAAACTATGCTGGGGTGATGAAGGTATACGCTGTTCACGATAAACTGAGCACTTTTGAAATCAACCTGGGGGAAAAAAGTAACTACTCCGACCTGCATGTATTTTAACGGGCGCACTGAGTGACGTGCGTCCAGAAAAGATGGTAACAATGGAAGAAAAGTAGTTCCAGAGCTAAAAGTAGAAAAAAAATGTCAGGTAACCATTTACGATAATTTAAATTATTTATTTTGCTTTCTGTTTTTTTTTAATGCAATTAAGTGTAAAAATTAAATGATTTGTGAGATATTTACTTTTCTAATAATTTCACAGTTTCACTTGACCGACGTATGAAAAAAGTGACGAGGCCCATGCCAGTGTTAATTTTACATATTTGGGGAGAATGCGCGACGTGCATACAAGTAGATCTTATAGTTCTCGCCTGCCTGGCGCTTGAAATGCACTGCACTGTGTTTGAAACACACGTTTTCAACCAAACTACACTGAAGAGCCAAAAAAAACTGGTATAGGCGTGCGTATTTCAAATAACAGAGGTATGGAACCAATCAGAGTAACGCGATGCGGTCGGCAACTAGATCGGTTACTGCTGCTACAATGGCAGGTTATCAATATTTAAGTGAGTTTGAACGCGGTGTTATAGTCGGCGCACGAGAGATGGGAAATAACATCTCCGAGGTAGCGATAACATTTGGATGTTCGCGTACGACAATTTCACGAGTGTACCGTGAATATCGGGAATCCGGTAAAACATCACATCTTCGACATTGCTGCCGACGGAAAAAGATCGTAAAAGAACGGACAAACGACGACTGATGAGAATCATTAAACGTGACAGACGTACAACCCTTTCTCAAATTGGCGCAGAATGGATTTGTGGACTGCCCTGCAAGATTCGTGGTGTGAACTGCCTCCTGCATACCTTCAGACATTAGTCGAGTCCATGCCACGTCGTCTTGCGGCACTTCTGCGTTCTTGGGGGGCCCTACACGATGTTAGGCAGGTGTACCAGTTTTTTTGGCTCTTCAGTGTATNCGAGTCCATGCCACGTCGTCTTGCGGCACTTCTGCGTTCTTGGGGGGCCCTACACGATGTTAGGCAGGTGTACCAGTTTTTTTGGCTCTTCAGTGTATTAAACGTGCGTCAAATGTGCTGAACTACAAAAATAACACAAACTTTAGGCGAAGGCTGTTGAGTGCTTTCAAGACATCGCGCACATTAGAAACACCATTTCGTAGCACTCCAAAAAGGCGAAAAACGTTTATTTTTTCAAAGCGCTGTACCTCAAAACATGAGCGTCAGATCCATACNAATCAACCTGGGGGAAAAAAGTAACTACTCCGACCTGCATGTATTTTAACGGGCGCACTGAGTGACGTGCGTCCAGTAAAGTTGGTAACAATGGAAGAAAAGTAGTTCCAGGTCTAAAGTAGAAAAAAAATTTCAGGTAACCATTTACGATAACTTAAATTATTTATTTTGCTTTCTGTTTTTTTAAATGCAATTAAGTGTAAAAATTAAATGATTTGTGAGATATTTACTTTTCTAATAATTTCACACTTTCACTTGACCGACGTATGAAAAAAGTGACGAGGCCCATGGCAGTGTTAATTTTACATATTTGGGGAGAATGCGCGACGTGCATACAAGTAGATCTTACAGTTCTCGCCTGCCTGGCGCTTGAAATGCACTGCACTGTGTTTTGAAACACACGTTTTCAACCAAACTACACTGAAGAGCCAAAAAAAACTGGTATAGGCGTGCGTATTTCAAATAACAGAGGTATGGAACCAATCAAAGTAACGCGATGCGGACGGCAACTAGATCGGTTACTGCTGCTACAATGGCAGGTTATCAATATTTAAGTGAGTTTGAACGCGGTGTTATAGTCGGCGCACGAGAGATGGGAAATAACATCTCCGAGGTAGCGATAACATTTGGATGTTCGCGTACGACAATTTCACGAGTGTACCGTGAATATCGGGAATCCGGTAAAACATCACATCTTCGACATTGCTGCGGACGGAAAAAGTTCGTAAAAGAACGGACAAACGACGACTGATGAGAATCATTAAACGTGACAGACGTGCAACCCTTTCTCAAATTGGCGCAGAATGGATTTGTCGACTGTCCTGCAAGATTCATGGTGTGAATTGCCTCCTGCATACCTTCAGACATTAGTCGAGTCCATGCCACGTCGTCTTGCGGCACTTCTGTGTTCTTGGGGGGCTCTACACGATGTTAGGCAGGTGTACCAGTTTTTTTGGCTCTTCAGTGTATTAAACGTGCGTCGAATGTGCTGAACTACAAAAATAACACAAACTTTACGCGAAGGCTGTTGAGTGCTTTCAAGACATCGCGCACATTAGAAACACCATTTCATAGCACTCCAAAAAGGCGAAAAACGTTTATTTTTTCAAAGCGCTGTACCTCAAAACATGAGCGTCAGATCCATACNGTAGCACTCCAAAAAGGCGAAAAACGTTTATTTTTTCAAAGCGCTGTACCTCAAAACATGAGCGTCAGATCCATACAGAACTACTCAAGGGCCCTGCAGTTGTCCTTGCAGCAGACTTCCCACCAATAAAATTATAGAGTCACAGCTGAAAGTACCATAGACTTGCGCTTAGTGGCGATGGCACACTTGATTCGCGTGGCAGCGTCGCCCTTATCGCTCCCGCGCTTCTCGGCCTCAAACGCGGTAAACATCTCTAGGTAGGCGGGAGCCTTAAGGATGGTTTTCAAAAACGCTCAGGGGGGTTGGAGTGTTCGGAAGAGCGAGATAGAGCGAGAGANGCGGGAGCCTTAAGGATGGTTTTCAAAAACGCTCAGGGGGGTTGGAGTGTTCGGAAGAGCGAGATAGAGCGAGAGAGCGAGAGAGAGTGAGAGAGTGGGTGTAGGGGAAGGAGAAACTTGTTAATATCCGATCAGCTCATGCGCCGGCGAGCGGGCGGCAGCGGTTATTATTTGGCGTGTGTAGCCGTGCGAGAGTCTCCGATNATCCGATCAGCTCATGCGCCGGCGAGCGGGCGGCAGCGGTTATTATTTGGCGTGTGTAGCCGTGCGAGAGTCTCCGATATAATTAACGAGGTTGACTTCGAGTTTGTGGAGTTGCGGTCCGTCTAGCGGAAGAATTACCTCTCCCTCCTCTCCACCGTCTCCTGTCCCGGGTTCTCCCCAAACGTCACCTCCAAGCTACAGGCGAGCGAGACTCGGCGTGCAGTTCTTTCGTGGGGATTCCAGCCTGACTCGTATGAACGAATTATAGCGTGGATAATAGTACGTAGAAACAGAAAGAACCTTGTTTGATGCGAACCTTACCAAATATGTCAGAATAAGTCGATTTAAATCAGAATAAAATGTGCTTGGAGGTTATGTCCACCAGGCTTTGAAGAAAGCCAAGAGCGTTATGGTCGTGCCAGTCAAATGTATAATCACCTCTGTTTACAAGACTGACCAGTTGTGTAGTGTGCAATCAGATTTTAATATAAAGTGACAATTTTATTTTATGGCGTATTGATAAAGATGATGCAACCTCCTTTTCTATAGTAAAAAATATATGCTTCATGTCGAAAATTTTTTGCATCTTTACTAACATTACAAGCTAGTCGGCAAGATTTTTTTTTGTAAAACTACAAGTAAATATAAGCCAATCTGGAAAACGTTGCTGTATAGCGTATGCTGAGTTGAAAAAAAAAAATATCGCAGACTAAAAGTTACAATAAATATGGAAATTCATTATAATGTTTGTACTTTCCTTGTAGAAACCTATTGTAAACATACGTATTTTCATATTACAGTTCTGTATGGAACGTAAATGTCAGTTAATATCAAAACACTATTTGTAAAAAGTTCAAAATTATTTATAATTTCTAACTTTGGAATTTCTGAACCGTCAAATCATTCTGAACACAGCAGATATTGCCAGTTCTATCAGCGATTACGTAGAACCAAGTTAGGTGCATTATCCGGAATTGTTCAGTAAAAAATTTGCATTTTACCCATACACAGTAAATTCAAAAATTTGTTCGATAACCGATAAATGTATGGAAGGAAGTGGGAAACGAAAATTTACGCAACGTTTTGTGCACATCTCGGTTGTATCAATTACAGAGAATATTTGAATCCGAATTTGCTGGTGACTTTCTTCGAAAATTATTTAGAAGTTATTTTATGTCAATAGTGCTGATACTTGAAACTTGTATGAAAATAGTTAATATCGTCTCACAAAACGGTGTGCGTTTTAATATTAACAAGTTTTACCTTCAACTTCAAGTTGTTTAATGAAATAATTTAACTTGGAAAGCTACAAATGAACTGTGAAAAGGCGAGGCATATAAGGACGTTTCTAAATTGTCTAACCAAGTTGAATCCATACTTATTGTGAGCTGAAAGAAACACAAAATTATAAAACTTANGACGTTTCTAAATTGTCTAACCAAGTTGAATCCATACTTATTGTGAGCTGAAAGAAACACAAAATTATAAAACTTATGTACGTTTAGGTAGGTCATCTTAAGTGTGCGAAAATTGCAGTCGAGTGAGTGAAGAGATTTGCGCTGCTCTTAACAGCGAGGTCTTGAGAGCCGACGAGGGTGACTGAGGTGGGTATTGAGGAGCGCCGGAATGAAACGGCAGGGGAAACGGCAGATCCCCGAGAAAACCCGCCAACCAAAGGGCGTCGTCCGGTACGATTCCCACATGCAAAAATTCGACAGTGACCCGGCCGGGGACTCAACCCTGTTCGCCTTAGTAGGAGGCGAGCAGACTAACCACTTAGCCACNAATTCGACAGTGACCCGGCCGGGGACTCAACCCTGTTCGCCTTAGTAGGAGGCGAGCAGACTAACCACTTAGCCACCGCGGCCCCTAGTTGCCGTTGAGGATGACTCACGGTTTGCATGGCAGCTAGAGCCTTCGCCTCCTACAAAGTCGGACCGGGTTCGATTACCGCCGGAGACACTCCCGGATTATCGCAAATAGGAATCTTGCCGGACGATACCGCTGGTCAGCCAGTTTTCTCGGGGATCTCCCGTTTCCTAAGCCCTTGCATTCCAGCGCTGCTCCATATCCGCCTCACTCTATCCTGGCCGGCAGAATGCCACAGCGATGCAGGATTACGTAGATGCCAGTATGTACTCGTGCGTGTATCGCAAAGTTGGATATCCGCGGAAGTACGAAAACGGACTCAGGCAGGAGCGCCTTGTGATATGCAACTTGTTGCACAGATGTGTATTGGTAGTAGTATAATCCAGTCATTGGCGCAGCATCTTTCGAGTGCAATTTTTTTTTTGTTTTTTCACAGAATAGACATGTACACAAAGTACGAAATGGCGTGGCGGTTCCTTTGATGTGGGCGTACCCGTCCTCTCTTTGGCTGCGTGAGGCTATGGTATCGGGGCTTTTATCTGATTGGCTACTGCATTTTGCGAAATGTTTCCTATTGGCTGGGCTATCGTCTGGCGAGTAGGTTACTAGGCGCTCAATGGCAATCGACGTGTCGAAATTTTACTGGTCAGTGACGCTATTTTGCCGGTGTTTGCGGCTGGAGTTTGCAATATAAGTGGCTGTTTCGCATCTGTATTCTTAAGTACTCTACGACCAAATAACAAATAGGTGAAGAGTGATTTGTATAAGGGAGATCACGCTATGTTTGCATGAATCTTTATAAAACTATTCTCTAAATGAATTGTAAATACAAATTATTAATCAACACGTGTCTGAATTTATAGAAAACGCCGTCTTGTCGGTACAATCTCAGGTGAACCGTATCGAGAAATTCTTGCGGAAATTTGAAAACAGGCAGTGAGTATGGCCTGACAGGTAAGCTGCTCCCACTTTGAAGCCCATGGTAGGACCTTCAAACATTTTCTACATACAGTATGATTAGTGTACATACTATTGTAAATGTAGAAGTTGGTAATGTTTCAATACGTTCGTTGAACACAGTATTACTTGCTTGGTACAAATTTTACAGTTACGGTACATTACACCTTATTAACTAGCGTGCCCTTTAGTGCTACAAAATACATCAATATGCCTTTTATTAATGCAACTTAACCCGGATTCACGCCTAGTACACGACTCTTTGCCCGTTTAAAATTGGTTTTCACTCGCTTATCGTTTAAGTCACAATCCTTAGTTGTGTGTGTTGCCTACCTCCCAGGCCGCTCAACTTCTGTTTTGAAATTTCCCTATGAATTTTTCAAAAACGGTTTAACTGAGAGTGTTCCGACAAGACGGCCTTTTCTGTAAATGTATACTCGTGAATTCATAATTTGTCGTAACAATTCGTTTACAGCGTAGTTTTAAAAAGATTGATGCGAACACAGCGTGATCTCCATTATACAAATTACTATTCACCGATTTGTTATTTAATCGCAAGTTCTTTGCTATAATTTATTTAAAAGCATCTGAAAACTCGGTTTAAGAGGCGCATAGCTCCCTTAATAATAACTTAACGGAAAAGTGATATATACGTTTTCCTCATATATTTTCAATAACGTGCCGGAAATTGTCGGTTTTGTTCAAAAAACAATCTGTATACAGATACACACACACACAGACAGAGAGAGAGAGAGAGAGATACAGAGAGAAAGAGAGAGATAGACAGAGACAAACAGACAGACAGACACACACACCAATAAGGGAAGGAATATTTTTCAAAGGATGAATGTTAATTTTAAAAATGCTCACTGAATCAAGAGTCAACTATAATTATTCAGGACCCACTGACGCTGTTGCTTGCAGTTCGAAAGTCACGGATTAATGAGCCGGGTAGATCGGAGGATGATATAGTCTGGGGTTCCTTCGCAACGTAGCCCATTTGTGTACCAGAGTGCGGAGATTGCAACCAGAGAAAGATGTTTGGGTTGACGGATTTTTGACTCCTGCCTTTCTCTGCAACGCTGTCTATTGAATTTCCCACATAACTGTTATAAATCACGCATAGCAGACTCGTGCTTGAATATATATATCGGTTGCATTACAACTTGGTCATTGGAACTAACCGTAACCCCTTAACATACACATAATTTTTTTCATGTCAGCTGTTGCAAAAGAGGAAATTTATTGTGTGATAAGCACCTACGAACCACTTATAACAACTACCACTGTGGAACCGATCGAAATGGATTAAGTAGATACATACATGGCACATAAAACAACCACTCATAAAATAGTTGGCATGTCAGCAACCACAATTGGTACTAGCCAGGGAAAGGCGCTGGTTTTATTGGCGCTAGCATCTCACGCTATACAGCACCGACCATGATTTTACCTATTCTGCAACATGTCAGACGAGACGAATATACTCGAGATAATACACTGAAGAGCCAAAAAAAAATAAAACTGGTATAGGCGTGCGTATGCAAATAAAAGAGGTATGGAACCAATCAGAGTAAAGCGATGTGGTCGCCAACTAGATCGGTTACTGCTGCTACAATGGCTGGTTATCAAGATTTAAGTGAGTTAGAACGTGGTGTTATAGTCGGCGCACGAGAGATGGGACATAGCATCTCCGAGGTAGCGATAACATTTTGATTTTCGCGTACGACCATTTCATGAGTGTACCGTGAATATCGGAAATCCGGTAAAACATCACATCTTCGACATCGCTGCGGCCGGAAAAAGATCGTGAAAGAACGAGGCAAACGACGACTGGCGAGAATCATAAAACGTGACAGACGTGCAACCCTTTCTCAAATTGGCGCAAATTGGATTTGTGGACTGCCCTGCAGGATTCATGATGTGAATTGCCTCCTGCATACCTTCAGATATTAGTCGAGTCCATGTCACGTCGTCTTGCGGCACTTCTGCGTGCTCGGGGGCCCTACACGATATTAGGCAGGTGTACCAGTTTTTTTGGCTCTTCAGTGTATGTTAAGTGGTTAATGAAAGCGACGCGATTTTCACAGTTCCAGAGAGAAGAACGATTTTAATGTTGAGACACCAAAGTTAAGGCTCCCACCTACCTGGAGTTTTTTCCCGCGTTTGATGCCGAGAAGCGTGGGAGCAATAAGGGCGACACTGCCACGCGCATCAAGTACGCCATCGCCGCTAAGCGCAGGACTCAGAACTGGTGCAGTGTTCTCGTCCTGCGTGTACCTATTGGTATGGGCAGTGATATTTCGCGAAAAGATTTCGAGACAAGATACAGTCCAAAGAACTTTAAGGTCGTCCAGCTTCTTTGATTGGCTAAAAAATGTTCTAGTCCATGTTAACAGTTTGCGCACGAATCACGAAGGTTCAGTGTCGGAGTTACTTAATCATGAGTGGCTTGGTCAAAGACGGACACGGCACCAGCAGCCAATGGAGGTATAACAACACCTGAGGTGTGTATATAGTATTGAAGTCTACTATGTGCTCCGATTTTTACGCGAAAAGTCACTGGCTCTACCTATGGGACTTTCAGCGGTAAGAAGGCTTAATGCAGCCCCCTCGAGTATTTTTGTACGTACCTAAAGCATATATTTCGAGATACAACGCTTTAAAAAAAACTGTGTTAGCCATCTTGGATTACTCGGGAATGGTATTTCTAATGTGACGTCTTGGAAGCACTCAATAGGCCTCGCCTGAAGTGTGTGCTCCTTTCGTAGATCGGCACATCGGACGCACGTTTAATAGNGTGACGTCTTGGAAGCACTCAATAGGCCTCGCCTGAAGTGTGTGTTCCTTTCGTAGATCGGCACATCGGACGCACGTTTAATAGTTTCGTAGGTGGGAGCCGTGAAGAGCAGATGTCAGGCGCCCTCTACCTACCCACATTCACTCCGCGGCCGTGACGGGCAGATGGACTGGCCAAGGAGAGTCGTAGGAGGCGGTTCCATCAGGAGGCTGANCCCCCCCATATACTTCATACTACTTTCACCATCTTCTTCATCTATAGTGCGTATACTCTTAGACTGCAGTAGAGAGTACATGACGCGCTTGGATTTCACATCGCTACAGATTATTAACAGCCAAGAAGTAATACTGTGATGAAAAAAATATATATATTACATTCACATAAGAATACGAAAAGGCTGTTCTTGGTAAACAGAGCATATTTGGAAGCTCTGCTAAAGATCTACGTGTGTGTGCATTGTGTAATCTTCCACCAAAGGTAAAATTTTCGTTGTCATGGGCCCGATCATTTATTCATCCGTCCGTCAACCGAAACGCTGAAATTATTGAAAAACTAAACAATTTACAAATTGTTCTC
Organism: Clitarchus hookeri; assembly: GCA_002778355.1. Taxonomy (NCBI): domain Eukaryota; kingdom Metazoa; phylum Arthropoda; class Insecta; order Phasmatodea; family Phasmatidae; genus Clitarchus; species Clitarchus hookeri. The sequence continues at coordinate 53,697 of NQII01005243.1, read as the reverse complement.
ATTTTTACACCTACTCTGCGGAAAAATACTGAAAGAAATATAAATAATTTCAGTATTCACAAAGTTGATCTAACTCTTCAAATTCAACGTTAGATCACGAGTCTACTTCCCTCTCCGTCTTTACCGATTTTACTGGGCGTAAGCCGGTACATGTGCCCGTTAAGACATATGCAGTTAGCAGAAATGAAGTTTTTCAAAGATTTACTTCAAAAATTCTCACTTTACCGTGAACCGCCTGTGTATTCCATTCACGGTACCTTCCAACTTTCCTGAAACCCTGCGTAAGTTCTACTTACAAAATAATACACCGTCTCATGCAAAGAAAACTTAATAAAGTCAAGGAAATTGCACCAAAGGGACAACGTACTGCATTCATGCGCACTCAGTTTAATAATATTCTACATAATAATTATTTCTTCCTACTCATTACCAAAACACCCATATTCGCTTTGTTTTTATTAATAATGTTTACAAATGGTATAATATCATTTATAAAGTTCTACTTCATCAGCAATAAGATTATTTTATGTAAACAGGAGTATAACACGCTTGTGATACATAACATATTTCCGGGGGAAAAAAAACTAAACATATCATACATGGGGTGATTTTTCGAAGGTTCGATTCAAGAAGTGCGAAGAAAGCGCAAATAGACCATAACAAAAATTGTCACATTATATATAGTAAGTGTACGTATAAAATAGTTTGATTGGCCACCCAGTGCAAGCTAAGAAAGGGACGCACTATAGATATTACCAGCGTGACTGTGGGTNGGCCACCCAGTGCAAGCTAAGAAAGGGACGCACTATAGATATTACCAGCGTGGCTGTGGGTATAGCCAGTCTCTGATCAGCTACCCAGTGCAAGCTAAGAGAGGGACGCACTATAGATATTACCACCGTGGCTGTGGGGATATCGAGCCTCTGATCAGATACCCAGTGCAAGCTAAGATGGGACACACTATAGATATTCCCAGCGTGGCTGTGGGCATAGCCAGTCTCTGATCAGCTTCCCAGTGTAAGCTGAGAGAGGGACGCACTATATATATTCCCTGCGTGGCTGTGGGGATAGCGAGCCTCTGATCAGCTACCCAGTGCAACCTAAGAGAGGCACGCACTATATATATTCCCAGCGCTGCTGTGGTGATAGCGAGCCTCTGATCAGCTACCCATTGTAAGCTAAGACAGGGAGGCACTATAGATATTCCCAGCGCGGCTGTGGTGATAGAGAGCCTCTGATCAGCCACCCAATGCAAGCTTAGAGAGGGACGCAAAATAGATATTCCCAGCGTGGCTGTGGCGATAGCGAGCCTCTGATCAGCTACCCAGTGCAATCTAAGAGAGGGACGCACTATAGATATTCCCATCGTGGCTGTGGTGATGCGAGCCGAGGCCGAGGCCGAGGGCTTGCGCACGCCTCCTATAAAACACGACGGGCGGTTAGTTCCCGACCGTCTCGCTCGCTCCCCGGCAGAGTTTCACACGTCGGAAGCACGTCACACTTTGCGCAGTCGCCACTTTGCCTCTCAGACCACACACGCGCGCGCGTGCGCAGAGGTCCCTCGATTACTGCGCCCAGACCGCGGAGCGAGTATGGGAGTAGAGTGATCACGCCAGCTGCGCTATATCACTCCCGGTGTCCTGACACCGGACTGCTTTTTTTTTTTTCGTCGGCACGACCAAAGGCTGTTCACAGTAAAGCGAGCACTTTGGAAATCAACCTTTGGAAAATGTCACTGCCCCTACCATCGTATATTTTCACGGCACTGACTGCCATGCGCCCGGTAAAGTTGGCAACGTCTGAGGNATGTCACTGCCCCTACCATCGTATATTTTCACGGCACTGACTGCCATGCGCCCGGTAAAGTTGGCAACGTCTGAGGGAAAGTAGTTCCACGTCTTAGCGTTGAATTTGAAGTACTAGGCAAACATTTGCGAATTCCAAAGTGATTTCTGTTACTTTCTGATGTTTTTAATCCGTGTTAGTGTACAAATTAGAAAATTTTTAAAATATTTACTTAGCTAAGGATTGCACAATTTCACTTGACCGGTGCATGATTAAAGTCATGGATGCCCACGGCAATGTTACTTCTACATATGGTGAAAGAATATTCATTGTGCATACAAGTAAATCTTAAGCAGGACTTTCAAAAGTGCTCGTTTTACCGCGAACCACCTTTAGCATTAACGACGTGGATATATTTTAAGGCTAGAAAACTCGTTATGCAGACAAGGGCTTTGAAATGTTTGNGCCTTTAGCATTAACGACGTGGATATATTTTAAGGCTAGAAAACTCGTTATGCAGACAAGGGCTTTGAAATGTTTGCATACTTCCTCTAGGCGTTTTTTGATGCAATTTGACTAAATTCAAATTGTTAAAAGAATTTTATTCATATAAAAGGGCTCGGCTTTTGAAAATTAAGATACAAACAAACACGTTCATCACTGTTAACAGTGTGACTTAACAAGTAGTATTGGTTTGGGGCAGGTCAAGGTTAGGTACATGCGCAGGAGAATAAAAATTGGTCTGCACGTGTTTAATCAATGACTTAGACCTTCAGAGTGCGTGAGACTTAAAACCACGCTACAATCGTTAATCGTATTTCACAAGTTGCTGTAAGCCAATATCGAAAATCCAAGAATGGGAAATCCCACGAAACTGTTTTACAAACTTTTTGAAAACCTGTTTTACCATTGTGACGTAGTACTTTCGAGAGATTACTGTGCGTAAATCTGTATATTGCGGCGCAAAATAAATGCATCAGTGAGGCAGAACATTTACTCATTGCTACCGTGCAATAGTAGCTTACGTATTATGGCGTAGGTGATTTTGAAAGTTGCAAGAACTCTTAGGGATAGGAACAATAGGTCAATAATTACACAAAACAATCTTTTACAATTGGTATTATTTTAACATTAAATAATGTTTTATTCTTTATCTTCCCGTTGGTATAATCATGCCATTCGCTTTGTTAAGTTGGCGATACGATTATGTCAGCCGACAAATTCGCGTATTTACGGTATAAAGCAAAACAGTAATTGAACAAAGTGAATGTGGAAATGTATAAGAGTTAATGAACAAAGAGAATTTTGGTAAATGTAAGGCAGAGGAGAACACGTGGATAGATTTGCATAGCTAATAGCAAATTGGTTGTTGGCGCTTTTTTTTAACTCTGGACGTTAATAAAATTCTAAGGTATAATATACTGTAGGTCTGAAATAAAAACTAAAATCGTAATTGATGTTGAGCACCCGTAATTTTAGTAATCAGGGAACTATATTATAACTAAGTGCAGCATGATATTCTTGTGGGTTCAGTTAGAGATTATATAATAAAAAAAAATATTATGCTATTATTGGTTTACAAATTACAGTCAACCAGAAGAAAAAAATAACCACCATTAAATACTGTCTTTCTTACCAGCGCTTCTCTAAGTGGGTAAATACAGTTATTAAAATACTCCGTATAATTATAAAATAACCCAAATAAATATCTTAATTTTAATATTTTGGCTTCAAAATAATTTCATAGTTTNACTCCGTATAATTATAAAATAACCCAAATAAATATCTTAATTTTAATATTTTGGCTTCAAAATAATTTCATAGTTTGACATAAATATTAAATGTTTTATTTTAAATTCAACAATCAATAATCCATCACTATAGATGATCATATTATTTTTTTACGCTTTATTGATGTAACTGGGGTACTAAAAAGAAAAGCACTTACGAAAGTTAACAAAATAAGAGTCACTTTTGGTTTTCTGCTTCGCTGCTCACTTTTCGCGAGAAAACTGCGAAACAATGATCTTCTGTCCGGCGANAAGTCACTTTTGGTTTTCTGCTTCGCTGCTCACTTTTCGCGAGAAAACTGCGAAACAATGATCTTCTGTCCGGCGACCCTCATTTATCTCCAGTTCCCGATTTGGAAAATATCGGTGGCCGCAGGTTCAAAAAGTGTTTGTTCTCCTCCGCAGGGAAGGCTATTTCCGTACACCAGAAACGTCACTCATAATTTGTTACCTTAGGTCGCAGGGAAGCTGGGAAACGGATGGGTGCTTGGGAGTGCCCGAAAAGTCACAAACAGTTCACTCATCTATCTTTCACCCAGCCTTTCTCCCTCCTCCAAGGTTTTCCTTCGCGCTGTTCTTGAGCGTTCTTACGGACGATTGGTTATTGAACCGTTCGCGCACAGCTTCCACCCCCTCCCCCCATCGCCGAAAGTCCACGCACCTTTTTAATAAATTGTGAGGCGAACTGTTCCAGTTTTGGTCAGGTCGGTTGCCCGCACGATCAATCACCAGTTCTTAATCACGCCTGCCTCCCTACCTTCACCGACAATCGCCGAACCCTTGCGAGAGAGAGAGAGAGAGAGAGAGAGAGAGACGGAGCGAACGGGGGAAACTCCAAGAGAGCGAGAGAGAACGGAGAAGATAGATGCGTGATTGATAATGCCTCCCCCGCACGGGGTTGTAGCGAAACTTCGGAGTCGGAAGGAAATAGCGAGCGGCCCGGAGCCTTCATTTACACTTGATTTTCCCGTGCGCTTGATGCCTGTGGATTGATTTCACATTCCAGGCCCGGTTGTGTTCGAAATGCCTTTTGGCGCCGCTCTCCGTGAGATACCTCTTCGAACAAAGCTCCTCAGAAAGGCGTTAAATAAAGTCCTATTTTCGATAATACTGCAATCACACAAGTTTCACAGCTGTACACCGAAACACGTGGTTTTGCTGTACAAACTTAGTTGATATTTCGTTCACGCAGCAACGTAGANTTTCACAGCTGTACACCGAAACACGTGGTTTTGCTGTACAAACTTAGTTGATATTTCGTTCACGCAGCAACGTAGAAACGAAATTGCGGCACGGTAAAGCAAATGATTTAGAAATACCGTACTAAAAAAAGGCACCGAAGTGTGTAGTGTTAGTGTTACACGTATTACATTATTTTTTGGCATGTGCAATGTCATTAAAATCATTTCACTAAAACTTTTATGTGTTTATATATTAAATACATTTTTTTGGAGAACACGTCGTAATTTGTGGGGAAAAAAAAACATTTAAGAGATTGAAATATAAAGGAAGATAAAAATGTTTACTAGCTACACAAAACTTTTAAATTAAATAAATGTATTCTTCTTAATAAAATAACTTGGTAAATATTTTGAAGGTACATGCTGTTATATTTACTATAAAAATACATAGTATGTTCGAAGTGGAGTAGGTCTTGTGGTTAGAGGGCGTGGGCGTGGATTTAATCCCTGTGCTGGCAAAGTGTAACTTTTTTTGTAAATTTCATTTTGAATTTTTCCAGGTATTCTCTGTTATTATGAAATTATCATATTGGTTTTCTACAAGAAAAAAGTTATTTTATGTATACTTTTCAATAAATTAGGCTGTAATACAAGGCTATCGTTTGTTATATTACAAATATATGTTTTGTAGATTTTACAACAAAACTGTTTGTAGTTTTACAAATAATTTTCTTCGAAACTGAGTTTCCAAGGATTTTTCTTGTAAAAGTCCAAAAAATGTTAAAGTGTGTCGTGGACTAAAACCAGAGATGAAACTTAATAAAGCTTCCTTCTAAATTATTAATTACAGCAAAAGTTAAATACAACTAATAAGTCCACTTCAAATCTGACGTTTATGCGCTTCAGTAACGTAGGTTGACACTACATATTTTTTATCGAGTCTCGATTTGTTCCTATGGGGGCATTTTGAAGCCCTCATTTACGAGACTCCAGTTGATTCCATTGAAGAACTCGTCGCTTGACTATCCTGTGCGGCTGCACGCGTGCGTGAAATACCCGGCGTATTTGAATCTGTTCGCCAATCACTCCACCGACGCTACCAAGCTTGCATTACTGTCGGTGGTAGCAATTTTGAGCAATTATTATAAACATTGCTGTAAAAAAGGCATTTAGCGGTGACGTAAATAAACACTGTGTTGCATGTAATGTGTTATGTTTGTGTTTGTTCCTCAACGCGTCACTTCCGCCCATATATTCCTATACAATAATTGTTTGTTTTAGTGAGATCTACCACCCCTCAGTGTTTGTCCCATGATTTTAGAATCATCCTGTATATTCTAAAATGTGGTTGAACGATAAAATATGACTGAAAGGAAAGAGTAACTAGGGCATCAAAAGTGCTCACTTTAGCGTGAACAGTCTATACACAGTTTCACCGCTACATGATGACAATCAGTCTTTGAACTTTATAATTTAAGAGTATGTAATTCCTCTTCTAGAAGACTGACGCGAAAACCGAAATACAAACGAGGTTTAAGTGTGCCGCTTTTTGCATCGAAGAATTTCCCCATTTTGCATCAGTGCTTTAAGAAAAGTTTTTTATATTTATGTTTTCTGTGGGGGATGAATGCGAATGTATTTAGGTTGCCTTCTCTTCTCTCAAAAAGTTTTTCCATTTCGCTTTATCTGTGTCTTTCAAGTTAGAAATTCTTTCCCTCCATCTGTACGTAGTCTCCTTATTTCTACGAAAGGGTTTGAAAAAAAAAAAAAGACTCTGCGTCTATTCACAATTTCTTGTTGTGTGAGTGAACTCGATGGCAACTGAGACACGACTCTTCTTTGCAACTAGGCAACTGTGTACCGTTCCGATGTGTTTAGGTTGGAAATCTCCTGATAAGTCGCTACCGTGAAAACTGCTGCACTGGTATCGCTTAAATCTAAATTATTATTTCACTGACTGAATTTCTGCTGCACGACCGTGATAGGTATATTTTAATTCTCTGTTAATCACACCTTCTCAGTCGTTGGCCTCTTCGTAAAAGTCAAATATTTCGTTTCTCTCAAAAATGAACTTTCCGTATATTTTGTGTGAATTCACGGAACTTCCTATATATATATTTTTTTTTTTAATTGCTTGATGTTGTTTATTAAGTCGTATTACAAAAATGTCAGTATGTTTGGGGGTTTCTCAGGAACTCGAATCTCAGTATCTATACTAGCGGAATACATTTTATTTACTCAAATTACACAAGCAGTAAACCATACCATCTTATCCACCAAAATAACACGGACATGAAACTACATTAAAACGATACAAGCACATTCTCTTTTTTTTTGTTTTTCTGTAAGTATTGAATTTTTTTTTTTTTTAAGTATTCGCCTCTGTTACAGAAGGTTTGCGTCGTCTTCAGTTTTTGAAATTGTTGAGTGCAGGGGTCGTGAATCTCGGAATTGGCTCTGGACCGGTCACTGGCGAAGCAAGCTTCGCGCAACCTCGATATTATTGATCTCCGCCATTCGAAGCCGGAGAACGTACGGGAAACTCCGATAAAAAGCTCGGTAATCAGTTACTTTTCCTGTCATCGTGGACTCTGTTTCCGTACATTACCGAGGGCGTAGATAGAGTATTTTCCCATAGAATGTCCATCTTTGAAAACGGTATTTTTTTACCATACTCCTTCATTTTCTACGCCCATGCCCATCAGAAAGCAAAGGAGTCCTTGGTAACAAAGCCTGAACTTATTTTTTTTTGTTAGGGCACCCCATATAATTTTATTGACCTGCACTGTCCCTGTGGCTTGCCTTTCCCTCAAATGCATACCATTATATATGTTTCATATTGAAATAAAAGTAAATAATTAAAGAGAACTCAACTGATATTTTAAGAGAGATACGAAAGTTACAGTAAAGAAGGAATTTCGTTATAAGTATGATTCGGGGGTCCACTGTGTTGATTGTTATTCACACTCTTAAAACACTTTTTTTTTGCTGCAAAACATACTTTGTTTCAAAAAAAAAAAGTTATCGTAAAATATGTGCCACTTCAAATAGGTTTGCCACAAACAAAGTTTTGTGTGATCTATATATTAATGGCAATGGTATCCTTGCATCTTTCTTAAAATTGTTCAGCAATACACTTTAATAAGAGTCAGCTACTGTGATTTCGGAGGTTAAACCATTATGTAGAGGATCTAATGAATTCGTTATTTGGTAACGTAGCATTCAGTAAGTTTCGTTACGTACTGAAAACTGTAGTGAGCAAAATAAAAGTTTTAATATCACTTAACGCTATCTTTTGGTGAACATAAACATTCCTTTCCTATAAACAAAACAAGATCAAAGAACCATTTTTCTTTGCTGTAAAGAAAAGTATCATTGCCAGAAAACAAACATAAATAAATAAAAAAATTTTAGTTACAACAAACCTAAATTTCTTTAGCCTTCCCTTAGAATTAAAGCAAGATTTTGTAATTATAAACGAAAGTCTCAAAGGAACATTTTTCTTTGCCATACAAAAAGCTTCCCGCGTAATTTTTTTTTTTTTACAGTTCTGGGAGGGGGGTGGTTATAACGTCAATATGTGCGCCAGTACTTTCACGAGACGCGTGGCTTCTACGCCTATGTATATAACCGCTGAAATCCCTGATGCAGCTTTTGTGCTACAAAACGTGTTTACGTTGTAAACTGAGCACTTTGAAAGTCATGCTAAAGATCTACTTGTTTGCACATTGTGTATTCTTCCACCTTATGCAATGTTATCGTTGCCATGGGCTTGACCATTTTATTTATGTGTCGGTCAAGTGAAACTTCGAAATTATTAGAAAGGCAAAAAATTTACAAATTTGCTAATTCTTTCAGCTGTATGCATTAAAAAAAACATGAAAAAAATATAACCTCAGTATTCACAAAGGTTTACATCACACTTACATTTCAACGTTTAAGGCGCCCGTCTACCTGGCGCTTGAACTGCGTCGCGGAGTGTTTCAAATACGCTTTTTTCGACGAAATTATTAACCATGCTTCCAATGTGCTGATCTACGAAAGAAACACACACTTCAGACGAGGGTTTTCAAGTACTTTCAAATTGTTACGCACGTTAGAGACACCATTTTAGAGTACTTCAAAACGGCAAAAGAAAAATTGCGTTTACGAAGCGCTGTATCTCAAAATATGCGCATCAGATACATACAAAACTACTATAGGCGCCTGCACTGAACCTTCCTANACGCATCAGATACATACAAAACTACTATAGGGGCCTGCACTGAACCTTCCTAAAGACTTCCCACTAATAAAATAATCTGGTCACCGCTGAAAGTCCCATAGGTACACGCAGCACGACGAGAACACTGCACACCAGTTCAGAGCCTTGCGCTTAGCGGCGATGGCGTACTTGATGCGCGTGGCAGTGTTGCCCTTATCGTTCCTGCGCCTCTCGGCCTAGAAAGCGGGGAAAATGCTGGAGTTAGGTGGGAGCCTTAAGGCCCCCCGTCTACCTGGAACTTTTTCCCACGTTTAGGCCGAGAAGCGCGGGAGCGATAAGGGCGACACTGNAATTGCTTGATGTTGTTTATTAAGTCGTATTACAAAAATATCAGTATGTTTGGGGGTTTCTCAGGAACTCGAATCTCAGTATCTATACTAGCGGAATACATTTTATTAACTCAAATTACACAAGCAGAAAACCATACCATCTTATCCACCAAAATAACACGGACATGAAACTACATTAAAACGATACAAGCACATTCACTTTTTTTTTTCCTGTAAGTATTGAATTTTTTAGTTTTTGAAATTGTTGAGTGCAGGGGTCGTGAATCTCGAAATTGGCTCTGGACCGGTCACTGGCGAAGCAAGCTTCGCGCAACCTCGATATTATTGATCTCCGCCATTCGAAGCCGGAGAACGTACGGGAAACTCCGATAAAAAGCTCGGTAATCAGTTACTTTTCCTGTCATCATGGACTCTGTTTCCGTACATTACCGAGGGCGTAGATAGAGTATTTTCCCATAGAATGTCCATCTTTGAAAACGGTNGTGGACTCTGTTTCCGTACATTACCGAGGGCGTAGATAGAGTATTTTCCCATAGAATGTCCATCTTTGAAAACGGTATTTTTTTACCATACTCCTTCATTTTCTACGCCCATGCCCATCAGAAAGCAAAGGAGTCCTTGGTAACAAAGCCTGAACTTATTTTTTTTTGTTAGGGCACCCCATATAATTTTATTGACCTGCACTGTCCCTGTGGCTTGCCTTTCCCTCAAATGCATACCATTATATATGTTTCATATTGAAATAAAAGTAAATAATTAAAGAGAACTCAACTGATATTTTAAGAGAGATACGAAAGTTACAGTAAAGAAGGAATTTCGTTATAAGTATGATTCGGGGGTCCACTGTGTTGATTGTTATTCACACTCTTAAAACACTTTTTTTTTGCTGCAAAACATACTTTGTTTCAAAAAAAAAAAGTTATCGTNGATTGTTATTCACACTCTTAAAACACTTTTTTTTTGCTGCAAAACATACTTTGTTTCAAAAAAAAAAAGTTATCGTTAAATATGTGCCACTTCAAATAGGTTTGCCACAAACAAAGTTTTGTGTGATGTATATATTAATGGCAATGGCATCCTTGCATCTTCCTTAAAATTGTTCAGCAATACACTTTAATAAGAGTCAGCTACTGTGATTTCGGAGGTTAAACCATTATGTAGAGGNCCTTAAAATTGTTCAGCAATACACTTTAATAAGAGTCAGCTACTGTGATTTCGGAGGTTAAACCATTATGTAGAGGATCTAATGAATTCGTTATTTGGTAACGTAGCATTCAGTAAGTTTCGTTACGTACTGAAANAAACCATTATGTAGAGGATCTAATGAATTCGTTATTTGGTAACGTAGCATTCAGTAAGTTTCGTTACGTACTGAAAGCTGTAATGAGCAAAATAAAAGTTTTAATATCACTTAACGCTATCTTTTGGTGAACAGAAACATTCCTTTCCTATAAACAAAACAAGATCAAAGAACCATTTTTCTTTGCTGTAAAGAAAAGTATCATTGCCANAACATTCCTTTCCTATAAACAAAACAAGATCAAAGAACCATTTTTCTTTGCTGTAAAGAAAAGTATCATTGCCAGACAACAAACATAAATAAATAAAAAAAATTTAGTTACAACAAACCTAAATTTCTTTAGCCTTCCCTTAGAATTAAAGCAAGATTTTGTTATTATAAACGAAAGTCTCAAAGGAACATTTTTCTTTGCCATACAAAAAGCTTCCCGCGTAATTTTTTTTTTTTTACAGTTCTGGGAGGGGGGTGGTTATAACGTCAATATGTGCGCCAGTACTTTCACGAGACGCGNATTTTTTTTTTTTTACAGTTCTGGGAGGGGGGTGGTTATAACGTCAATATGTGCGCCAGTACTTTCACGAGACGCGTGGCTTCTACGCCTATGTATATAACCGCTGAAATCCCTGATGCAGCTTTTGTGCTACAAAACGTGTTTACGTTGTAAACTGAGCACTTTGAAAGTCATGCTAAAGATCTACTTGTTTGCACATTGTGTATTCTTCCACCTTATGCAATGTTATCGTTGCCATGGGCTTGACCATTTTATTTATGTGTCGGTCAAGTGAAACTTCGAAATTATTAGAAAGGCANATGTTATCGTTGCCATGGGCTTGACCATTTTATTTATGTGTCGGTCAAGTGAAACTTCGAAATTATTAGAAAGGCACAAATTTGCTAATTCTTTCAGCTGTATGCATTAAAAAAAACATGAAAAAAAAATAACCTCAGTATTCACAAAGGTTTACATCACACTTACATTTCAACGTTTAAGGCGCCCGTCTACCTGGCGCTTGAACTGCGTTGCAGAGTGTTCCAAATACACGTTTTTCAACGAAACTATTAAGCGTGCGTCCAACGTGCTGATCTACGAAAAGAACACACACTTCAGACGAGAGCTGTTAAGTACTTTCAAAATATCACGTACGTTAGAAACATCAATTCAGAGTACTCCAAAACCGCTAAAAACGGCCTTTCCAAGGCGCTGTAGCTCAAAATGCACGCATCAGATACATACAAAACTACTATAGGGGCCTGCACTGAACCTTCCTAAAGACTTCCCACTAATAAAATAATATGGTCACCGCTGAAAGTCCCATAGGTACACGCAGCACGACGAGAACACTGCACGCCAGTTCAGAGCCTTGCGCTTAGCGGCGATGGCGTACTTGATGCGCGTGGCAGTGTTGCCCTTATCGTTCCTGCGCCTCTCGGCCTAGAAAGCGGGGAAAATGCTGGAGTTAGGTGGGAGCCTTAAGGCCCCCCGTCTACCTGGAACTTTTTCCCACGTTTAGGCCGAGAAGCGCGGGAGCGATAAGGGCGACACTGCCACGCGCACGTGATATTTTGAAAGTACTTAACAGCTCTCGTCTGAAGTGTGTGTTCTTTTCGTAGATCAGCACGTTGGACGCACGCTTAATAGTTTCGTTGAAAAACGTGTATTTCAAACACACTGCAACGCAGTTCAAGCGTCAGGTAGACGGGTGCCTTAAGGCAAGGAACTACTTTCTATTCGTCGTTGCCGACTTGACCGGGCGCATGCCACTCAGTGCGCCGTCACAACGTGCGCAGGCGGGGGCCGTGACTTTTCCCAAGGTCATTTCAAAAGCGCTCACTTGATCGTGAACGGGCTTTGATTCGCGCGGGAGCCACGTGTCTTCCGGCGCTTAGTTTTCCGCCGCACGGAACGCGCGCTAATGAAAATCTTGATTGCCCGGCCGGACCGATGTTCACTGCTGACGTTGTTCGTAATACGTTGCAGCTGCTGGTGCCCTCGCGTCACGTGACTGAATAACGGGATCGCNGCAGCTGCTGGTGCCCTCGCGTCACGTGACTGAATAACGGGATCGCGGTTTTTTGATGGCGCCAACGCGTTTTGACGATTAAGCCTCGTTTCTAGCCATCCCAAGTGTTTGTTTTTTTTTTCCCCGTAGCGTATAAAATGTATGACACTTTCAGTAACTTCTGGGTAACAGGAAAGGTTGTTACACGTCTGCTAGATGTCGTTAATGCTTTGCAACCCTTAGCAGTCGGCACTCTTTTTAACAATATTTATTGCCTTGTGTGCTCTTTGAAAATTCGAGCAAAGAATTTCATTTGCAGAAAAAAATAAAAAAAAGCATGTAACTAATGAAGGCATCGTTAAAAAAAAAAAATAGCCGACGGAGATAATTTTTCTGTGAATTAAATTTCACCGGGAAGACTGGTGTAAGGTGTAGATTCGATAAATGGAACATTTTCTTCGCGACCATGCGTGGGCTTCTAGAAAAATTAACTAGAAATGCCACGTAATTAAAATAATTGTTTCCCAAAAGTACATCCCACGTTCACTTGCGCTCAGCTTCACAAATAAGCTCCTTTTATCGGGAGGAAATTCATTTTCTTGGGCTTCCTTTCACTTGACTTTATCCCATTATTACACAGTTCGTAGCTTATACCTCCCTACCTCCCCCCTTCGAACCGGGGCGCGGAACAAATATAAGCCGAAGGTTTCAATCTAATATGCATTACTGTTACAACTTGGTTCGGCTTCCTTGCCAGCCTATCGCCTCGGCGGAAATATAATCGCTCCTTATACCTAACTTGAAGCTGGGGACTAAAGATATGGGTATTGATTTTTATCCCCTCCTACTTTAGCTAACTTCTTATAATATTTGCCCCTTCGCTACGCTCATCCCTTCCAGTTCAAACCGCTCCATTCCGCCCCTGGCCCTCCACTTCCCCACCGTTTCTGCTTCTCTATTGAACTCCTCTCGTCTCCAGAAAAGTCTACCTTCTTTCCTCGACCTCGCCATCTTTCTCTCTCTCTTTTCCGCGAAGCTTTCTTCCCCCCTAATGAATGCAAATCCGTTCTATTGGTCGTGTAAGGGGAGGGTGACGGGGAAAGAAGCCGCGAGGACTAAGAAGGAAAAAAAAAAAGAGAGGCGGGAGTTCATATTACACGAACCAATTTAAATGTAACTCACGAACCGAGATCATTAACTGGTGATATTTGTCACTTTGTGGCAGAAACGTGGCTAGGAAATTTCGTATCGAGGACCCTCTTTACAGCTCTACAGTGCAGTGATATCCTTATTAAATGTTTACGGATACTAATTCATTCAAAAGCATCGAGTAACTTCCAGAAGGGCCACATGCATGAAGCGTGTATAATAATGATTTACCTGTGAAGCAGGTTGGCATTTTCGACAACTGACTGGCTTGGAATGGTTTCTCGCAAGTGCTTTTAATATTCTTTTTTATTTATACGTCAGTTAAATACTCGTGTGTTATGTACATTGCCGGATCTTCTGTAGTAAAAGTATTATTATTTAAAACGAATTATTTAAGAAATTTACTCTTTCGAGCTCACATTGATGAACATTGATATACACTACATCTATTAATACGTAAGACGTAAAACTAAGAATACTGTATTGTCCGTTTTTTATATGCATGAACATGCAGGCACGTTAACTGTGTTACATGTAAAGATACAGGCCACATTCACATTGATAGTCCTTGAAGTCGTTAATTGATGCACCACTCTTTATTATTTTTTGGTGAAATAAATTGCATTTCTTTTACGCAATCTGCTTACATAATCTCGTACTTTAGAAATCCGGTTCATAAATTAACTCACTGAACCTAAAAGTTGACGTGGGAGATGCTTTCCCTTAATAACTATGAAACCTTATGATTCGTGTGATTACTTTGTGAACTGCCGCAGAGACACTTATCCGAATAGAGGGGGCGTTAACGTTGTAAGTTCACTGAATTATCCATATTACCTTGATTTATAAACGGCCATATCGTTGAAAGGGTTTTCAGGAAGTGGTAGTTAGTGGCCTCGTTTTTGACTTAGGCTAACAGCACAGGGGTACAACTGGAAAGGCAGGGGAGGGGGAGGGTATACATTGCCCCTCCCTAAGTGTAGTGAAGGGCGCCAAAATAAGAGTTAATATACACCGAAACGGATTTTTTTTTACCGAGATGCATTGGTATATTATATCCAATTTGTAATTATTTAGTGTTCTAATGTATTTCTGATACTATAAAGCTTCGATTTTGATTTATAGACTTTTTCTTATTTTTATACAGCGTATAATATAAGTTTTAATCGCATAAAAACGAAATTTTTTAACAGAAACAAAAACTTTTGAAGAAGGAAGCCTAAAGGCTTTCCCCTCCCCATACTTAGGGGGTGGCTAAAGGCTTGGCCGCTGCTAAATTTGAGAGTCTCTTTCGCGACTGGCTACCATAGTTGGCAGCCGTAGAAAAACGTATTTGTGACAACCTAATGCATTCAGCCACCAGACGACCAGAGTTTTAATTCTAATTTGATTTACAACTTTAATGTTACTCGGTTTTAAAACACGAATGTGAGATTATGCGTCTTGCACGCCTCAACACTCGTTGCGTGATTCATTTAAGGGGAACCTTCCCCCGCCAAATACGATTGTTTAAATTTTTTAGAAAGATTTACCGACTAGCTACTGACCTTATATAGCAGAACAGACACAGCAACTTAACTACGAACTCGCATTTACGTCACAATATTGACGTAGTCAGATATTATCAGAACTAATATTGTGACGTAATTCTGATTTCGTAGTTCGGTCGTTATTCCTTTACTGCTGTGTAAAAGCAATAGCTAATTGGGTAGAGGGGTGTTTTCGGAGTTTTATTTTCAGCATATACAAACAATCTATAATAACTAGGAATAAAATATGGGGCCGGAAGTTTTCCCTTCAAGATGCCGAGACTCATTGGTCACCACCGCCAGAGTAAAAATGTTGAAGATTTACGTACGCTACCGCGAGGAAGAAAAAGCTCTTACGTGGAATTCAAATTAAGGGAGGATATATCCTGAAGATCAAGGAAGATGTTAGCATCCATACAACGTAAAGCGCGCCAACTGAAATAGCCTTCAAACGATCAGTTTGTCTACCGGAGTATCGTATATAAACGCGCTGTATTAGGACACCTTCATGTTATTCCGACAATTGTCTGTAAAATTACTCGCCTCTCGTACTCGTGACATAGGAGTCTGATATGGCGCGGGCAGGCGTGGATGACTCCGGTGCCCTGGCCGCCTTTGTGCGTGGCTGTGTGCCAAAGTCGCGTCGGTTGTGTCTGAGTGTTTGACTTGACTTCATCTGCCCGCAGGGGATGTAGTAACTACGAGACTACTGCGGGTATCAAATACGCGTTTGATGTTTCCTGTCCGCTCTGAATCACTCGGCAATGTGCAATAAATACAGTTGTGACATATACTGACATCGGCATTGGTACGATCGTATGTGTGCTATTAAACACAGGTATTTAATTTTTTTACAATTTAAAACGTGTGTTAAAACAAGATGGAGGATTAAAACATAACAATTTTGACTGTTTTTATAGTCGACATTCGTGAGTGGAAACGACGTTAGGTTGGAAATTGGAAAGAAATCAATCAGAGCACGCAACGGTAACCACAGAAATCCGTATAATAGTGTTCTTAAGGATTAAATTTTATTACCTACAATTTATTAGAAATTAATTTTAATTTCCGCACACAAATAAACTAGACTGTGTGGCCGCTTAAATTGGAAACTATGCGGTATATAGTCTGTAAATTACGTGGTAATAATGAGGGTTTCGAAATTATATATATATATATATGTGTGTGTGTGTGTGTGTGTGTGTGTGTATGTATATCTTGAACCAAATGTTTTGAAACGTAATCTAAAATATAACGATTTCGAATAAAGAAATGTCCGAAATGGAGTTAGATGTATAGTGGTGCCATAGCTTACTCCTGGAAATGGTTGGGAATAAAATAAAATGGAGTTTCCTTATGAAAGAGAATGATACGGGAAAAATTTCCTCCTTCATGTAACACTAGCGCACCGCTAGTGTTACATGAAGAACGCTTTTAAGGTAACGGTAAATGGCGAAATTCTGTTTATTTATGGGTAAAAAAATGTGTGTTTGGCTTGAATTCTGGTATGCCNAAGGTAACGGTAAATGGCGAAATTCTGTTTATTTATGGGTAAAAAAATGTGTGTTTGGCTTGAATTCTGGTATGCCGAAATATTAATTATTATAAACTTTCTATTTTAAATACTATACACTCCAGTGGTATTTATAAACAGTAAAAGTGCAATTATGTTTGGCCTTCAGGTTATATAAACAAGCTTACGTTAAGCAAAAAAAATAAAAATTACGAATTTAAGAGCAAAATAAAGATAGCGGACAGCAAACCAAATTTTTCGATTCTGTTGTCATAATAAAATTAATTAAATGTGTTATCCACCATTTCGCTAAATATAGTTTCACGGCAGAACATTAGATACGTGGACATATTTCGTTAAATTACCACACGTGTGCAATGAATAAATTTTATAAATTACGTAGTTTATAACTTGATGTAAATATGAATACTTTTTTTCGTAACTGCGTTTATTTTACGAATATTGCCGCTACCCCGTTTTTTTTTCGCCCACGAAACGGCGGTAAATGCGGTACGCACGCGACACCAGCGCTGCCTGGTGGCAAAGTTTTTTTTCGGTTGCCGACTTACCAGCAATGAGCATGCCAATATTACTCGCGGCGCGGACGGAGAAATGTTTAGTCGCGCTCTGTTGCGGCCGAGGCGAGAGTCCCGCGCTGATTATTACCTCGCTCGGAGGTCGCGAAGTTCGCCTTGGACGAGCGCGCGGGTTCGCCTCGTCGTCGTCGTCCCCAGACGCGGCCCGCGCGTCTGCTCTCGCGTCGGATTACTTCTCCAACACAGTCCATCCGCGACCGGCGAAGCTCCCAGTTCCCTCGCGGGAATCACTTCCAACCCCTCAACCCTCCAACACCGTGCCTTATTAGCGCGGGACCTGCTAATTTGTTAATTTGCGCACGGCGCGGGGAAAGGGACGGGGGGACGGCAGTTCGGGCCCTGAAGAGCGTCCCGCGGGACAACCGGGAGGGACCCGGCTGCTCCCGGAGTCTGGTCCGCCGGAGAGGGGTTGCGGCCTCATCTGTATGCGCGGCGGACTCGCACCCGGCCCCTGGGCTGGGGGGCTAATTCCGACGTCAGCGCCGGCTCTCACCACCTTCGCAGCCGCTGGTCCAGCCAGCATCTCTTCTCCAAGGCTCCTCATCTTGCAGCGCCGTCCCCGGGAACACACGTCCACGAGTCACCAGGCACGCTGGCGCCCTTGTCACCGGTTCATCTGAACACGTACCGTAGCAGGCCTTCCTGTGGTCTGTTTGCGGTTCCTTCACGCTTTTTGAAACAAACCTTTGAAAAAAAAACACCCGATGTAAGACGTGCTTGTTAGTTTCCTAATTAAGTCATGTTTAACACTTGTTTTATACTTGTGTTAACATATAAGTAACAGTGGGCACTTTTGAGGCACTAGTAACTTTTTCCTTTCAGCCATTTTTATCCTTCAACCACCTTAAAATAAATATCGCCATGTAAGTAATAAACGCAGAGCGTATATCCCTCCGCACTCGGAAGTTAACTTCTTAGACTAAAAAAAAAAAATGTATTTATTGGCTATCATTCCATATGAGAGGACTTTTAAAAGTGCTCACTTTACCGTGAATAGCCTGTAGTGAAGTTTGCTTATTCGCCGAGAGATGGCGACTGCGTGCTATTGAGCAAATTATATATTTATTGATCAAAGCTTTGAACTTAATTAAGCTTAATAACGTCTTTAATAAAACTTATAGGTTGCATTACCTACGTATTGTGTCATGATTGGTACAAATTTGAATTCTCGGCTCAAATATGCAGCCCTTTCGGATTTGAGCTTACTGATCCCCCACCCCAGCCAGCTATCACTTTTGTGAATCTCTTGTGTGGCGAGTAAAAAAAAACGTAATCCAACTCATTGTTTAAACAAAGTTCTAAGATATTACAGCATGCTTAAATATTATGTATCCTACTTCTCACTGAATGCTACATAACAACCAAAATACTTGTCGATAGTACAGAAAATCGTCATAATATTTAAGTGTTTATGTGACAGTAATTGTACATTCCTACTGTAATATTCATTTTTTCCTATGAAAATTGTTATCGTCATCACAGTTACATATAATGACTTCGTTTATATTTTAACCACCGTACTTAAATCACCTATATAAGTCACATGCCTCTGTAACATCTCTCACACGTATTTGAAAATACCGTTTAAATTCATATCATCTGGAGCCTCAGCTATCTGTTCGTTGGCTGCTACCAAAGTGAGTAGCCAAGTTAATCCCAGAACAAGTAGAACCAGATTTGATTTTTACCTTCTTGCATGATCGTTATTGATTAAGGAACGAATTGCGATCAATTTACAACTAACACATGTATTAAGTTTAGCTTGTCTGAATATGAATTCGCACAATTTTTCGGTGATTTTGGAATTCCGCTGGATAATCCGGACAAGCTAGACATCAGACATTTTTTTTTTTTCAATTGAATCAATTTTTATTGGACTCGACCTAGATGATTGTTGCCAGTAACAAACATGCAAGGAAATATTGCTTGGATCCCAGACTACATTGTCTGGTGTAAAAACTGGCCACAACCAAATGTGAAGAGGGTTGTTGGATACAACCCAGCGGCGTGGCACTAGATAGGGCCTACAGTGATCGTATTAAGCTCTAAGTATTGTTTGAACACCAGCATTGCAGTAACATACACACTGGTATAACTTATAAATTGGATCAGTATTATTGTGAAATGTTACACTATTATTAATGCAATAACGTTGGCTTAATTTATGCGAATGAAAACTATTGAGAACATTATGTAGTAAGTAATTATCAGTTTATGAAGCATGGTGTCGTAAGTGATCTGTTTTGGTGGCATTCCTGCTGTTTGAGCTTGCTTAACCTCTACCAGCTGTTATTTCATCTTACGATTTCGACACTGCTGTTTCGCATTTCTGTCAAAGTCGTTATAAAAGGTTCATTTACGGTTTTTTTTTAATGTACGTGTGCTGTTCAATTGTTACGCGTTTTTATCTAAATTTTATACACATTTTTGAATTTTCTAAGATAACCATGTTACAAGATATTCAGTACTTCGTTAAGAAATGGTAACCCCAAGAAAAGTGCAAAAGTTTTCAGCGCCACCAGCAATTACTCTTAGAAATGTTGGATTTATAGGTGGTAATATTATATTTCTTTCACAATTATTACAGTTGTTTCTTACTGTTTACAGTTTACCAAAAATTTTCAAAAGTTTGCCAGTCTAGCGTAGGTAACGATGCAGTGCTACAGGAACAAAAATAAATTCCTTTTCAAAATAAAAATAAAATATGTTCTTAACAATTTTTGAAAATTGATCGTGTTAAACATTAGAATGAGTCAATAACGTTTTCGCACGAAATGTTTCCTTTGATTCCACATGTTTTATAATAAAATTTTCTTTAATTACGAATGAAGAGAGTCAATGTTACGTGGTTGGCAACAAACAATCGCTATTGTCCTAACTCTCCAGCAAATAAAGATTCTGGAGCCCAACCTGGAAGTGCCGACTCTTACTACTACTTGCATGCTCCTTGGTATAAGGAGCAGGTAACGAAACGAAGAATCAGTTGTTTTGTTATTTTTTAAGTACAGTGTCATTTGGGGAGAAAACCCACTCCTTTTCTTCAGACGTCATCATGAGTGTTATTTTAACTAGGCTCAAAACACATCGTTTCAAGTATGACGCCTCGTCGAACGTCGTGCGTCATGTGGACATGTATCGCTAGGTGGTTGGGAGAGTAACGGCACTTGACGTTACTGAGAGAGTGAAGCGGGCGCCACAAGATAACCTACGCGGAAGAGATAACAACAGCGGGGTGTGTGTGCTCACAAACCGCCTCGTTGTGAGGCTGCGTGGTCCATTAGGTCGGGAGCCAGACAGACGCGACGGCCTCAGCACTTGGTCGAGTACGGTCGCGTCTAGACAGAAACGACGCGAGCGGGCGAGAAAACGCCTCCACTCGGCGATCCAGGGCGGACTAACCCCGTTGAGGAACTTGACCCGATCACTGCTCGGAGCTGGCGGCCTGCTCCGCATACTCGGCGGAGATCCCACCGACGCCCTACAGAAGCACCTTTTCGTATGGCGGCACTCTACCATGGGCGTGCAGATGTACTTATGTACTCTACGTACATAAGTTGTGTGATGTTGTAATAATATAAATCTTGCAAAAAATGTAATAGTTGCAAATAATTTTTTAATTTGTCCGAGACAGCGAATTTGGGTTAACATTTGTGAGACGGTAGTTGTAGCTATTATTACACCTTGGACGTCATATCAAATTTAACTGGAACTAAAAGTAATTCAAGAAATTTGATTGACAACGATCTTTTATCCGCCAGCAACGCACACACGACTGTTGATTGCAGTGCAGTAATTCTGCTATAACTGGTACTATACAGTTCGAGTTAGAAATATGCAACATAGAAGAACGCAAGAATTGCTTAAAAATTATTAACGCGTGTCCCACGTTCTTCGTTTTATCAATACAATATAGTAACAACACAGAAACAAGGAAATGGGTTTTCGGGAGAACAATATGGCGTATAATTTACGTAGGCAAACGATTGCAGTCCGAATAGAAATTACTAGTACTCAAAATGGCTCTACATGATATACAGTATATGTTACTTTAAAAGTTATGCAGAGCTCGCGGTATAATAAAGCTATTAGTTTATGTTCGTAAATTTGTTATATATTGCACAAGAAGGCTATACTTTTCTGGATGGTAATTTATCGGGAAAGAGCGCATAGATGGCGTGCACGGCATGACAGGGTGAGGTGTGAGCCGTTTGCTTTGCTCAAAAGATAGCAGCACGGCCTGCCTCGTGATCCCGTCTTTTTCAAAAGTTGACTGTTCTTCTATTACTGGCTCGGAACGACACGATTTTGAAATATATTTCTTAAAATTATTAGAAAAAATAATTAAACATTACCATGCAATACTTATATATGCTTTTGGAATTAATGTCAAGCACATATGGAAAGCATGGATGGAGTGTGGGGATACGACGACTTGAAAAGAAATCTCAAGGTTTTGAAGTTGCGTTTCATTTGGATACGAATAGTTTTATTGCGCATTTCATTTTGAACACCTATAAATTACTACTTTATCACGAAGTTTCATTTGTAACTCTAACAATCATGGTTTTGGGACCACATAAAATAAAATGTATTAATTAATATGGGAACTCTTTCTTATCGCGTATTTTCTGCGTATCTAATGTGCGTCAGCGGTGAACTCAAAATAGCCAACGTAATATTAACTTTTGTTCGTTCGCGCATCAGCTGATAAAGGATTTTGTAAATGGCACTTTGCTTGTTTCGTATACATCAAATTGCCACTCACTGACTACTGTTAAACTAGACAAAGTCGTGGTTTTATTTGTTAACGGGGCGCTCTTAGCCGCGAGGCCATACCGCACCCCGGCCTCCCAGTAGGCGGGGAAGAGGGATCACGCCCTCTCATCGCAGACATGACCAGCGCTTTCTGAATTGACCAAACCCGTTTGCCCCGACCTGTACACAGGCCGCACCAGGCAGAGCCCCGATCTGATATTGCAGATCGCACAGAGCATGTCCTACCACAAGGCCTGAGATTCTAGCACTCAGATTACCAAGCGTGTGGTATAGCCGGAGCACTACCCACGCCCCTGACGTGATCTCGGGCACGCCCCCGGAACACTCCTGTTCAACGTCCGGCTCTTTTAGCAAGAGGGGGAATCTCTCCGAGCCTTCTCCAGCATGCGGAGTCAACCACTGCCAGCACGAGTCCAACCTCGTCTGATCCAAATTCCAGGGAGTACCCTTGGATGGGCCAAGCGGATCATCCCGTGCTCCCTCTTAATTTCCATGGCACGTATGGGTTTTCCTGTGTCCGACTGCGTCGCCTAACCTCCATGCGGGAGAGTCAGAATCTCGCCAACTGATATGAGACAGACAATATATAATGTGTAGCACAACAGCTGCCTCTGGTGTTTGCTCTAGCGCGTCGCCCAGTGTCCAGCACCGTGACGGGCTTCGAACTATTCTCGCTGTTTTTCATGTGCCTCAGTGTAACGTTATCGTTGAAATTATGGCAATAAGTAAACCTTGTGCTAGCATGCGTAGTTGTAAGGGAAGTGGTTAAAAAACAATGTAAAACTATAATGTTTTGAGTTAATAATGTTTTTACTATCAACAAAATAATTTCGTGAAAGTATAAATTTTGATACAATTGAGAATTAAACAGCAATAGCGCGTGATGCAGGTAAACGCACAGTACGACTGACATGCATCTACGTCTAAAGCAATATTTGTGTCACTTTGGAAAAAAAGGATTTTTGAAGAAACTAGTTATAGATTTTAATGATTTTAACAAACTTTGCCTTCGGAGAGTGGTGGCGTTATAATTTTACGACAAAGGGAAAAGTTCATACAAAAAATTTACGGCAGCTGTGCGTGAGAAAAAAAGGTTATGCATTTTCAGCAAGCTCCACTAAAAGATTTTTTGTTTTTTTTTTTAATAAGAAATCGAATGACGGGCGGAAGTTTGTAATGGAAAAGAATATCATTTCAAGTGTTTGGACAGGGAAGAGGAGATTTGCTGCCATTACAAGCTACAACACAAAGATTAATAATTTTATTTATGCTACACACAACTAACAAGTAAACGAAAACTGTTATATATATATATGTATATATATATGTATATATATATATATATATATATATATATGACATGTTATTAAAATGGAAATTTTAGTGTCGGAAGGTTTTCCTACGAACTTAATATTTAGCAGTTTGCCTACCCAGGCAGTTTCTTAATATATATATATTATATGTTTTATAGATTTCTTTTTCTACTATATTCAAATATTCCTCTTAATGCAAATACTGTAATTAATTTAAATTCAGTCGAAATTTCACGGCACACGTATAGTGGCGGGATGGGCGCTTGATAGTTGTGGCTACATGGCTTCGTACTGCTCGTCGATAGGCTGACACTGAAGTCTGTGCCTGGGAAAGTAGGTCTACGTAACGAAACATACTAAAATACTAAATTACCTATTCGCAGCCATCTTTCAACAAGTGACTGTCGATGGCGTCCGAATTGAACGCCACGAAATTCGACAATACCAATATACTTAATGGTCAATTCGAACACAGTCTCGGTGTGTTTTACAGCAGTTGAACCAGGCTGTCCCGTTGTGTGCGTCAGTCTGAGGCGAATGCAGCTCCTCCACGCCGGTATTGGCCGTTCAATTATGGAGTCCTAGTTACTTTTTACTTTCAGCCATTTTTAATCCTTTAACCACCTTTTACAAATAAATATTGCTGCTTAAGGCCCCCGTCTACCTGGAACTTTTTCCCACGTTTAGGCCGAGAAGCGCGGGAGCGATAAGGGCGACACTGCCACGCGCATCAAGTACGCCATCGCCGCTAAGCGCAAGGATCTGAACTGGCGTGCAGTGTTCTCGTCGTGCTGCGTGTAACTATGGGACTTTCAGCGGTGACCGTATTATTTTATTAGTGGGAAGTCTTTAAGAAGGTTCAGTGCAGGCCCCTATAGTAGTTTTGTATGTATTAGATGCGTGCATTTTGAGCTACAGCGCCCAGGAAAGGCCGTTTTTTAGCGGTTTTGGAGTACTCTGAATTGATGTTTCTAACGTACGTGATATTTTGAAAGTACTTAACAGCTCTCGTCTGAATTGTGTGTTCTTTTCGTAGATCAGCACGTTGGACGCACGCTTAATAGTTTCGTTGAAAAACGTGTATTCGGAACACTCTGCAACGCAGTTCAAGCGCCAGGTATACGGATGCCTTAAGTAACAAAGACTTTGTGTTTATTCCACTGAACTGGGAAGTAAACGCTTAAGGCTAAAATAAAATATATTTATTGAATATTATTGCAAATGAGAGGGCTTTCAAAAATGCTTACTTTACCGTGAATAGGGTATATCAGCGAGTCGCTTGAAGCACACCTCGGGCTGCAGAAGCGCCGATGCGTCTAGAGGCAGACCACACCCCCGCCACAATGCCGCGCGACGGCCCGGCACAAAAACACTTCGTCGATGGAGCCCCCGCCTTCTCATCCTCGCCGGCCGTCGACAAGGGGCTTCGGAGAGGGAAGGTCGACGTAAGAGGCTGAAAGAATTAAAGTGCCCCCTCATCTGGCATGAATGTGCTTCGCTCCATAACGCGGGGGTCAACACTCGATAGCATCGTGCCGGGGAGCGGCCGCGGGGGAGGAAAATTTTTCACCGAGCGCGGATGGCCGCTCGAAAAAGATTTCACCGCTTTTCGTGTAACTCCGTAAGGCATGGGCGGATTCAGAGCATTCTCTTGGATGAGGAAGTGTGTTGTGCATTTTTTTAAAATAAGTTTTAACTCCGTATTTACGTCGTGTCACAAATTCAACAGTATGAAAGCAAATAAATTATTGCCATTTTTCATTTTCTCTAAGAATTATTTTAAAGTCTTTTAGTTAGTGATAGAATGTTGCACCGGTAATAGAAATATTCAGTACCATGTTTAACATACGGTATATTAGTATATTCTTGCAGGAATAGTATATAGCTTGACGGAAATAATTGTCACAATAATAATAATAATAGGTACTATAGAGAAACTTAAATTACAACATCGAAGTGAAAATTTTTTTTTCTGTCTATAAAACATTATTTTAAGGGCAGGCGCATCTCCAACGTTGGCCTACATGTGGTCAAGTTTTCGTACCAAAAATTGTAGTTCAGATTTTTTCCTTACGTGGAATTCTGTCAGTATTTTTGAGTGTGAAATATTATGCCTAAAATTTAAAACTTCATAATTTTTGTCACTTTAATAACAGTGTTTTTGAAGGTTTTCTAAAAGAATTTAGGAAGGAGCTCCTTAAATTGCGAATGAAACGAGCAAATGATCCACGATCCTTTGCAGAGGTGCAGCTTTATCCTCGTAAAACAGTGCTTAATAATTCCGCTGGCATCGCTTGTCTTAAGTTCTTTGATGAGGCGCCGGCGGCTGTTATCTGACGACGCCCTCAGTTCAACAAAGGTAATTCAGTCGTCCATCTCTACCTCGCTATTTGCATTTCTTTTCTCCTTCACCCCTTCTGCGATTCCACCGCCTGCGCTTTAAACAGCCGACCTTTAATTTAGTACGCCACCGCGCTGAAAAGGAATTGTTTAAACCATTGCTTTTCAGAGTTAATCGTTCGAGAAATTCGTGTACTTTCCCCTCCCGCCCTCAGGCCCCTTTCCGAACTCTCTCCCGGCGTTCGCCCGCGGAGCGAAAGACATAAATTCCGGCCGACGACGCGTGTACCCAGGGGGTGGTGTGTCTGGCTGGCGAAGGGCCGGGATTGGTTCTTGTGGAGTGGTTGCACGGGGGGATAGGGGTTGCAACCCCTTCCTCTCCGTGTCATATCCGCGCCGCGATCAAAGACCGCGATACAAAGCGACAATGACTTGGCAGGCCGCAATAGCGAGCTCCGAGCGCGCATGCGCACAACCCTGCAAGACTCATCCCGCACCCCCTTGCACCCCGCGTCATTTCCCCTCCCCGTCCCCCTGCTACTTCCTTCATCGTATTACTCTCGGCCTTCCCGTCGCCTAATTAATCCTTTTGGAAAGACTAGAATTTAATTAACTTCAGAAAGAGACGGCAGGACTGTAAAGGGGGTGGTGCGGGGGTTGAAAAAAAAAAGTTTGGTGCTTTCGGTCACTCTTTCCGCGACTCCTTCGTCGCGAGCTGCCTCGCTACCAGATTTGCTAATTAAGACCTCCTGGCGTGTTCCCTGTACCGGAGGAAAAACTCGTTACTACTAATGAATGTTCGTCAGCGATATTGAAAGAATGCTTGAAACGAATCCAGGTGAGTGTTTTTATAAGTGGTCGTGTTAGCGTTGTCTTTTGGCAGATGTATTTTATAATGTTTAATATGAAAAACATTCATTTAGCACGAGTACAGCATAAACCCGGCTTTTAAGTACGGGAACGCCACTATCTTCGCATGTGCATAATCTTCGTTACAGTTATCTTTCGTACGTATGTAAAATTTATAAATATGCAAACGAAAATTTTTTTTAATGCCACTAATTTTTGTTTGCTTTCAGCAGTTTTTAAAAATCTGTTTTCTTTAGCCGAGCTACTCTAGACTAAACGCAAATAGGTACTTATTTTAAATTGTGTTATTGAGTTCTGTATTTTATAACTGCGACGAGCATAATAGTTTTGTAACAAATATTATTAAAAATCAGGGTCGGCCAAGCATAAAGTTCGTAATGAGTTCGCCAATATTTTTTTTGAACAAACAGTTGCTATTTAGGTGTATAGAAAAAAAAAATTAACAAACATGCTTTTTATGCAACGAGTAAGTTTCCTCGATTAAAAAATTTGCAACTGACAGTATTTCTATAATCTGAGTTCATTTTCTCACACAATGGTTACAATATACACACACAAAAACATAACGCATACACGCATTTCGCTAGAGCGTGAAGGTAAACATGACGAAACAAGCTGTGATTATTAAGTTCTGGTCTTGTGACGCAAACTGTGCAGTCTAGAGCACGAGAAAAATTAATTCCTTTTTTGTCAAGAAAAATCCCCGTGTGTACCAAGCTTGAGAACAGAAAACTCTGTCCAATTCATAATAACAGTTCAGTATTTATTATTAAGTAAAATATTTTCACAAAAAGCGCACAAACTAAAAACCCTCCTCCTTGTCGGCTAGTAAGATCACTACAACCAGGAGTACAACTGTCGCACACTGCAGCGAAATTAGTTCCATTTTAACATTTTCCACATATTTGAATCTTTTTACTCACTCAGAATCTACGGAATGAATTTGAAAATAAAGATGATGAGGCGTCAGATTCCACCACATTGTCTTCATTTACACCATTGCTGTGTGTGATGTGCTGCATTCTTTCAAGTGATTGACAAATTATTTTTTCGGTAGTTTCTTTTGATTTCTTTTCCTTTCTTTTAGGTGCTTCAGGGGGGAGGGTGGCGATCGACCTTGAATTCGTGCCTGAATGCCACCGCGATATTTTTTGCTCGTTCGCACTGAATCTAGCACAAACTCTCCCGTGTGGCGCAGAAAATTGAGACCGCAAATCAGGTGGCGAGGGGGTAGCGAGCTCGCATTCAACACGGCAATGTGAAGGCGACGGTCTGATTGTTCCTTTATGGTGCGCCACCCCATTGGTACCTAGCTGTTCGCGGATACCTGAACGAGACGTTGCCGCAACGCTGGATTGGTCGAGGAGCAGCTGGTGACCAAAGTATTCATCACTGGCAACCAAGAAGCCCGAATCTTACCCCGTGCGATTTTTTCTATGGGGGTACATAAAGGATCAAGTGTTTCGTCCACCATTGCCGGCTAACAATGACGACCTCAAAACGAGAATTATTGACTTCATCCAAACCGTAACACCGGACATACTGACAAGAGTGTGGAACGAGTTTATTTATTGCGTAAATGTCGTTCGGGCCGCTCGTGGTGGTCACATTGAATATTTATGACTGTATGGTAAACAAACGTCATGGTTCCACGATTCATTTGATTGGTCACTCAAGGTTGTGGTTTGTTTGGTTTTGATATTATAGACCTTCAAAGTTTGGGTGTTCTTTTATACTCACCTTGTACATTTATTCCTGCCTTGTAAAAGTTTTTTTTTCACAACATTGTAACTTGCCTAGGTAGGTTAAAAAAACACGAGTACGAACTTAATACGTCATATGTCATGTCGGCGTCGCCAGTCACCACTTCTGCCAACTTCGGATTTGTAACCATCCCGCCACCACATCTAAATATATTATAATATGTATTCAAACAATAACATTTCCTTTCAGTTGTAAGTTACTAATTCAAAAGTCATTATTTTTACTGTAATATGCATGAAATAAGCTGAAATTGAAAACATGTATAATTTCCCTGCTATTACAGGCGCTGCAAAACTTCCCAAGAGAGAGAAAGAGAGAGAGAGAGAGAGAGTGTGTGTGTGTGTGTGTGTGTGTGATACAAGCTCCGCTCCGCCTATTAAATTTTCTTCCTCGGACGGAAAAAAAAACACCATGTCACTAGGGCCTGCGCACGGTAATTTGCGTTGATATTTCTAACTGTAACAATGAAATAGGTTTCCTTCAGTGCTGCATAACAATTCAAATATTTTTCAATATGCCACGTTTAATTAACAAGCAGCATACAAAAAAAACAAGGTTAAAACAATGTTTTAACTGTGAACTATTTCTTACTAGCTGTTGCCAACACATCGCTGCTCTCACTGTTTTTAATTCGTATTTAATACAAAACAAATATTACAAGTTATAGACGATACTAAGTTAAAGTTTCGTTTATTCAAGAATACAGTTCTTTAAAGTTAATCACAACGTTATATATTTGTGGAATACAAGTTATTGAAAAAAAAACAGGTTGACATGTTACGCCTAGGGTTATTTTTCAAAGGTTCGTTTCAAAACATCCGCATGAACCGTGAATGGACTATATATTTGTTTCAGTGCCCCGAACCTTGAGAAACTATACGTCTGTATCATTTATGATTTATGACGTCTCCTTGTGAACAATTTTCTTTGCAGTGTGACAACCTCCTAGCGTGGTGACCGCAGTTAATCCGCGACTACTTTCTATTTAGTATGTTCGAGAACATCGTAGATAGGTTAACGACCTTTATGATAGTAGAATTGGTTGTAGTTTGAGCGGAGTTCGTGTTAGACCGCCGAACACGCCGAACGCTGGGCGTTTTGCTGAGGAAGAATGACGTGAAAAGCCGGATTTCACGCGTTCGTTTGTAACGGGGAGTTTGAGTTTTAGTTGCGGCCTGTCTTCTCTATAGATTGTAGTGCCATGTCACAGAATATTTTTTGGCACGCCTGTAATTGTTCTGTGGCCTGCTGGAAATTCGTCGTTAGTGCAGCAAGAGGACAAAATATTCCAAGCGTGGGTGCTATTTTTGCTCTAGTATTCAGCACCTCAATGATGAAATTTTTTTTCAGTCAGTAAACTTCTTAATTTTACCAGTGTTCATTAGAGATATCATGATCACTGAGCCAGGACCAGCAGCGACCGCTGCTTGAGAATGTCACTTGCAAAACTTTATTTCTTCAAATTAAACCATATTTGTGGAATATAATTGACTTAACGGTATAAGTTCACCCAACGTAATATATATCATAGTAGTAGCAAAATTGTGAATTTTGCTAATGTTTCTACGTGAATGATGTCACGAACTGTGTGCAAAATAAACGACATTTTATTATTTAATGGTTATATTAATTTCATAATTAAATGCATTAAATTTCATAATTATGAGGTATCTCCCTCATAGTTAGCATAGCTGGAATACATTTTAGGAACTTTAATTGAATTCTCAGATAAATATATTTTATTGGTTTTTATTTTATTTTAAAGCGTAGTACGTAATTATATTTTCGTCATGAGGCTATTAAACATAACTTAAGTATTTGCCTTAATTGAATATTTTTGTTGTCTAGCGATTTGAATACAAAAAAAAATTCTGTACTTTTGTGATTTGACGTCTGAATAAACTATTTTTTTTAAATGCGTGTTAACTCATTATTTTACACAATTCCGATCACTGGAGAAGCATGAGGGACTTTTCCAGATTAGGCTACTACACAGTCGCGTAAGGTTAATTGCAGATGACGCGAGCCAGCTGTGCAGCGGAGGTCGGCTGGCTGTTCGCACGAAACGCCTGCAGTGGTCTCCAGAAACACGGGACATGTGACGTCCTCGTCCATCCCTCTCTGTAACGTTACTCATTACTCACACGACCTTGCTCGGCCCAACCTCCCGCCTCGTTCTAAGAAGCTTGGCTCTCGCGATGTTCTCCGTGTCGAACACCGGTCACACCGAGTTTCAAGAAAACTGCGTATTTATTTCTAGCAATTTTCAAGTTTGTTCCTCGCCGATTGCCACGTAATGAAACGTAATTCTACACAAGTATTTAAACAAAAAATTCTCCATACATGAGCGATTTACGTTAGGTGCAGTATATAACTTCAAAGAGAATATCCAACAAAAATAATTGAAACTGAAAATGCTTACAGTGAAATGGTTTCCAAAAAAAAAAAAAAGGCCTACTTTGTAAACGTGACATGTCAAACATTTCTTACATTCCCATCTGTAAAAGTATTAAACCATGCATTTGTATGTAATTAATAGAAATAAAGGAAGTAGTTCAAATAACACAGAATTATTTACAAAGTCTTGTTATCCAACTGCGATTATTGTATTACCTTCGGCCATTTATCAATTACTGGGTTCTTGTTAACCTTTTTAATTCATAGTTTCAATGCAAAATAAAACTTAGATTCCGGACGTTCCACAAATAAACTGGAATATGTTTCATTCCACTGAATGTGCAACATACCCACACTCGGCATACTGCTCGTAGAATTTGGCATTGTTTTTACGTTAATTATTCTTTTTCTCTGACGTAGCAATGGGAACAAAGGTTCAATTGTGTGTGTGTTTATATATATATATAATTCAACTTCTGGGCATCAGGGCACGTAAGAAGATATAGTCCCAAGATCCCGACTAAAATCGACCTACCCTCATCTGTTATTTGAATGAGAGGGTTTTTTTTTATAAAATATTAGACATAAACTAAAAAATCGCACATAGGTTGCCTAATAATATCCTGGTAAGGCCACCCTTAATTAAAAACAATTTAATTATTTTTTTTAATCACTCCCCTCATTTGTTATTTTACAATATTTTGTACCAATCGGTAGTACAAGACATAAGAAATATGAAAACATTTGGTTGCCTATATTTTGCTTGGCCCTACTACTAAGTTGCCAGGTATAAACAGTTGAGTTTGCAATATTAATTTACACTCATATGTTATTTAATTGATATATATATAAAATTGGAGATAATTTTATTGGGAACACGGTAGTATTAGGCTGCCTAAGAAAAAATGGTCCAGACTCACGGTTGTCCTGCTTTAATGTAAGCCGAATGAAAAAAGATACTAAAAGTCACCACAGTATAATTGAAGCTTTCGATGATAGTATGGATAAAAATGTGTTATTCAACATTTAAACTGGTAAAGCAGCATCTCCAGATGTTACTGATTTCCTGCTTACCGTTAAGTCAGTAGGCAACCAGCAAAAATTTAATTTGATTTCTGAATGCTGTTCAGTTCCCGGAAGATTTGAAAAAACCGGTACAACGAAACAAAATCTTAAATTTTGCATCACGGTGCGTCACTGAAGCTCAGATGAACAAAGACAAGAGCAAGAAAGCTCTACTTAAAATTGAACGAGACATCTTTGGCCGACTGCTTGCAATTAGAAAAGATAAAAAAAATTATCATAGAACACTGTTTGACTTTTCCACTAGCACCAGTGCCGCCTGATCTTTTCTCGCGTACTGGTGAAATGTTAAAAACAGATAAGTCTACGTTAGCCAAGACATTGAATTTTCAAATCAAAATGGTTGAGCCAACACAAATCGACGTTGAAATAAAAGATTGTTTTTGCTTCTTGCATCTTATCGGATCCTCCATGCCACAAACATTAGATAAGACAGCTGAATCTATCCTTATAAAACTTTGCTCAACGAATGCTTCTGAGATACACATCATATTTGACTGCTATTTAACGCCTTCTATCAAAGATTGCGAACGCCAAAGTCGACGGGAGCTCGATATTTCATACAGAATTACAGGGCCTCTACAACCCCGAACTACCGATTTTTGGGAAGCCTAACAAATTATCGTTTTAAGGAGGTTTAAGTACAATTCTTAGCTAATTACTGGGAGAATGACAATTTGGTATCAATAATCCAAGTGAACAAATTTTTTATAACAGTTGAGTATCAGTGCTTTTCTTATCACACAGAGGGAAACCATGTCTTCAATTGTGAAGAAGTTGATTATATATGTCAACTTGAAGAAGCGGATACGCGAATTATGTTTCATATATTCAAAGCGCCACCAAGTTCAAACAATTTTGGTAAAAGCCTCTGTTACTGACGTCTTAATAATTTTGCTGGCTAATATGCATAAAGTATCAGAGTCAGAAATTTGGTTAGCAGGTTCAACGACCAAGAAAGGCAATAATAGAGATCTTAATTGCATTAATTGTACATAATTGGCGTTGAAGTTGGGATCTACATTATGCCTAAGTCTGCCGGCTTTCCGTTCATTCACAGGCTGCGATTACATTGCAGCTCTTTACAATAAAGGAAAAGTCAGACCTTTTAAAATCTTTTTGGAAAACGAGACGTACCATAAAAGGTTTGCGTCATTAACAGATGAAGCAGACATTTTTATCGACGAAAAATTGACGTTCAGGAGTTTACTGCTCTTATGTATGCCATGAAGCATTGCGCAAGTGTAAATGACGCGATATATCGCATTTTCTACAAAAATTACGCGACTAAAAAAGACAACAAACAATTTATGAAAAATATTAAAAGCTTTGACTCCAATTTGATCCCACAATGCTGGAAATCGCTGAAACAAAACATTTAACGCACAATTCATGTCAATTCTAGGTGGCTAATGCAACTGATCCTTGTTGTGTAAAACTACGCCCTGAGGATTGCGGTTGGTTCGTAGATGGCTATTTAAAGCCAACGGGGTTCGT
Source organism: Clitarchus hookeri (assembly GCA_002778355.1). NCBI lineage: Eukaryota > Metazoa > Arthropoda > Insecta > Phasmatodea > Phasmatidae > Clitarchus > Clitarchus hookeri. Next base: position 20,260 of record NQII01005243.1, on the reverse strand, counting down.
TGGGGACCCGACGCCCTTACAAGTTGATGTNACTGCGGTTGGTTCGTGGATGGCTATTTAAAGCCAACGGGGTTCGTTGGGGACCCGACGCCCTTACAAGTTGATGTCATACTGCGCGCGACAAACAATGATGACAATCCCTCAGAATTTGTCTATAACACTGCAACTTCTGTTGAATCAGATGCCGAATAACTTTTTGTACTTCTACAAAAACTTTATACTAATTTTTTTTATTATAAAAAGAGATTTAATTAATTTATTTATTTATTCTATTTTATGTTATGAAATAGTTAACATTTTAAAGATACGTTTATATTATACATTATTTTTATATTATTTACTTGAAAAAATATTCTCGGCGGTAGAGGTGTCTCTCTCTATCACATGGAGGACAGAGCATGCGCACTCTCTCTCACTCGGCAGCTGCCTCGCCTCACGCACAGCTGCTACGCTGCGTCCTTGTCTANAGCATGCGCACTCTCTCTCACTCGGCAGCTGCCTCGCCTCACGCACAGCTGCTACGCTGCGTCCTTGTCTATCGCATAGAGTAGTACGTGCAGCGCTCTCTGTCGCGCCCCACTCTCTTACTCAAATATGCGTACTTTAAAGCGGGACAACCGTGAGTCTGGACCACTTTTGCTTAGGCAACACCAACGTGTTCGCAATAAAATTACCTTCAATTTGATATATATTTCAATCAAATAACAATTGAGGGTAAATTATTAGTGCAAACTCACCTGTTTATAACTGGCAAATTAGTAGTAAGGCCAAGCAAAATATAGGTAACCTAATTTTTTCTTTTTACTTAAGTCTTGTACTATCGATTGGTATGAATATTTTGAAATAACAAATGGAGGGGAGTGATTTAATAAAAATGAATGAAATTGTTTTTAATTAAGGGTAGTCTGACCAGAATATAATTAGGCAACCTATGCGCGATTTGTCAATTAACGTCTTATCTTTTATAAAAAATACCTCTTATTCAAATAACAGATGAGGGTATGTCGATTTTAGTCAGGATCTTAGACTAATAAAAATCTAGTTCAACATATTTGACAATATTATTCCATTGTAGTAAACCTCTTTGGGTAGCGTAGTTGGCTGGGGCGTCCCCTTAGTATCCAAAACATTTTATGATCGAACCCAGAATAACACGTGACTGTACCATTTTTTTTAGCATAAATTCAAGTTATTTTTAATTATATTCCGATCTTCTCCCCCCTCCCTCCCTCCC
>NQII01005242.1:110713-164721 GCA_002778355.1 Clitarchus hookeri | reverse complement strand
GCCTTCGCGCCCGGACAGCGAGGTGCATGATCGATGACGTGCATGTGCGCCGAAGACCACCACCATCGTTAAAAATAAAGTAGTTTTTAACAAATATCCATCTACTGCGTCGTGTATTAAGAGCGTTGGTTACCGAAAAATGCATTATTTTATATTTGTGCTTTATTACAAGTAATATTTAATGGAATAAATCATATACTCTGTATGTTTTGCATGATGGTATGCCAGAATCACAATCATTGTGTTTCGGGGTGTTTTAATATAAACACATTAACCGGAATAAGATAATTCATATTGAATCAATGTACTANAATCATTGTGTTTCGGGGTGTTTTAATATAAACACATTAACCGGAATAAGATAATTCATATTGAATCAATGTACTAAATGAGTTTTTTCAAGAAATCTTTACAATCACGCTATGAAACATTTTTCCAGTTTTTAAAAATTGCTTGAAATAAGGAAATTTTTGCATATTGTTGTTTGTTAAACGTCTACGATTTTTGTAAAATAATTNATTAAAAATTGCTTGAAATAAGGAAATTTTTGCATATTGTTGTTTGTTAAACGTCTACGATTTTTGTAAAATAATTTTTACTAAGCTGCAACAGAGCGTCATAAGGACCACCAGACTACTGTATAAAACTGTCCCCCAACTACACCACCGTGTCACTGATGATAAAAAATAAATTGGAAGGAAATAAAGAAACAAGGGAAGACTAATCAACAGCAATGCAGGTGACGTTTAAGAAGGTGACTGTAGAAAGTGAACAAAAAAGCTATATATGCTTAGAGTTTTAATTTCAGCGCACCTCTCGTCTCNTAAGAAGGTGACTGTAGAAAGTGAACAAAAAAGCTATATATGCTTAGAGTTTTAATTTCAGCGCACCTCTCGTCTCGTTTTTTCCCCCTCCTCCGTCTCAAAATATACAAATACGAAATGTAAATACGTTACAAAATAAGAACTTGCAAATAGAGTATTCTACAGAATATTACCGGGTTTACATAATTTATAAAATGTACAATCCCCCAATTACTTTAAAACATTACGAATTCTTATATTTCATTTTACGGGGTTTATATAACAATGTGCCTTAAAAATAATACAAATATACAAAGTAATTANTAAGAAGGTGACTGTAGAAAGTGAACAAAAAAGCTATATATGCTTAGAGTTTTAATTTCAGCGCACCTCTCGTCTCCTTTTTTCCCCCTCCGCCGCCTCAAAATATACAAATACGAAATGTAAATACGTTACAAAATAAGAACTTGCAAATAGAGTATTCTACAGAATATTACCGGGTTTACATAATTTATAAAATGTACAATCCCCCAATTACTTTAAAACATTAGGAATTCTTATATTTCATTTTACGGGGTTTATATAACAATGTGCCTTAAAAATAATACAAATATACAAAGTAATTANGGAATTCTTATATTTCATTTTACGGGGTTTATATAACAATGTGCCTTAAAAATAATACAAATATACAAAGTAATTAACTGGCACAAATTCTCAATAAATTCTGAAGAAATGTTACATGTCTCGCAGTGAGATGAAACCCTTTGTGTGAACCCCCCCCACCGCCCATCCCCCTCATCTTGCAGAGTGTCTGCCGTCGCTCCGTTTGCCAGGGCTCTTACAGTACAAAGTCCGTAACTGTCGTCCTCCCCAAACCTGTGCCTCGAAATAGAAGTGAGATCGTCGTCAAATCAAATTCGAAGGCAGCGCTGACGTCACAAGGCAACCACCGCAAGGTGGAAGGAAACGCCGCGCGCCCAGTGTTACACTGGCCATCGCCGAAGCCACCAGGCACCCGCGTCGCGCTGTCGAACGCTTCCTCCAGCTGCTTTCCCCAGGTAAATGTCTTCAGCAACGTAAGTACTCACGACCCAAGCCAGATTCTCGTAAGGTAGCGTAACTCCGTTACAAAGCATAACTTAAAATCAGTTAATACGTGACCTTTCAGTCACCCTTGTTAAATTTTCTGTAACTGCTGTAGATTAATTTATTTTTACATCCCAAAAAAATCATGTATCATGATATGTCATGGCGCCAAAATCTATGCAATCTAAAACATCATTTTTATGCGAGTAAAGAATACTTAGAAGTAACATCCACGAGTTGAACGGGATGTCACACAAATATAAAATAAAGGTTATTTTTCGATGACTCGCGCCCTTACTGCAGCGTTGAGGTAGATACGCTACAGCGTCTACAAAGTTCCTCATTCAAGTTGCGGCTAAGGCCAGCTGCACACGAGCACTGATTCTCTACTCAGCCCGTTCTTACACTTCAATTTCGGGCAACTGTTACGCGGGCTTGTCTTTATTGTACTGTTGATACTTGAAAGTTTCTTTCAATTACTCACCGCGTGTCTATGTGAGAATATACTTTCATACTTGACTCGGCCAACGATACTCCGATATTGAATATCTGTGACTTGAGGAAAGAACAATAAAAATGACCAAATCACGAAAGTAGCTGTTAGATAAATTGTTTTATAATTTGAATAATCACGATTTTTTTAAGCGAAAATAAAGCGTTCTTATTACTTATACAGTTTTCAAATAGTTTATGAAAAACCTTTAAATACGTTTGTAATATTTTTGTGGTTAAAAAAAAAGTAATTACAGATTGCAATACAGGATTAAAAGTCTATTGCGTTCACATCGACGTGGTACTACCTATGTGAGAGTATGGAAATGCGTAGCGATTTATGGCTCTTGTGTAACGCACCCATGCCATTTATGAATGACCTTGTAAGCCGTGGTGGCCACAGTGGTGTTAGTGGTCAAACTACTCTCCTCCCACTAATGCGAACAGGGCTCGATACTCGGCGGAACCGCCCCCAGGATTTTCGCACGTTGGTAATCGTGCCAGGCGATGCCACTGGTAGACGGGTTTTACTCGGAGACCTCCTGTTTCCCCGCACCCTTGCATTCTGGCACCGCTCCATACTCTTCTCGTTTCACCCTCATCAGCTCTCAAGAACTCGATGTTAAGAGACGCCCAAGTCTCTCCACTCCACTGTTAAGTCGTTCACCTTTAGCTTTCTGGCACGAAAGTTACAAGATCTAAGACAATGACATTTTTATAAATTATAAAAATGAAAGAACATGGGCAAAGAAAAGATGAAAAATATTTGTAATGGTGGCACTTGCATCACATCAAAAAAGTTACATTTCTCTTGCTTATGTCTTCACTAACATATTTCCTACCGCTCTAAAAAACAATTATAATATATCAGCTCTAGAGATGGTGAGCATAACCTATGTGACGAAAGTCCCAGATATTTTTCGAAGGATCAGAACTCGAAAATTTCTTGAAATTTTTTTTAATTATGGCGTTATAACAGCTGTAGTTAACGTTTCGACGAGAAAGTATTTAACACATTTCCTGTAACAATTAAAATCATTATTAGGAAACTTTTTTCACGTTATTAACTGAAATGTTGTATATTTTATATCAACCAAAGTTATACTAATGAAAGACATAATTTCAGTACAATATGGTGAAGAATAATTGGTGTTATATGTATGTAGTCTATATGGCTATGTATAAAAACAGGTGTAAATGCTTAAATAGGCTTATTTTAAACAGAAAAATTGCTGGAAAAATAGACTAGCATTTTAAGAAAAACTTGAAAGTTTGTGTGCATATGTTGTCTACAGAAAATGTACAAAATTTCGAACGAGAATAGCAAATTTGTAGCCTAGCACACATAAAAGACGACCAAATAACTACAATTAAAAGGCTCCAAATAAATTATTTAGTATAACAGAATAAATAATAAATATATTTTATTAAATTATTATATTAAAATTTGTCAGCAAAATTTGCTGTTGGGACACAAGTTTGCTTAAATGATAATAAGAACAAGTGGCTTTGGGGCAGACCAAGTGACATCTGGGCCAGTGACTGTAGAGCCAAGTATCTTTTTGGCCATGTGACCTTTAGACCAATTGACTTTTCAGCCAAGTTACTTTTAATCCAGAATTTTTTTAGCCTTAGACACCGTCATTGGGTATGAAACCCCTCAAACTGGGCTGTCTATTTCAAGTCTACACCGATCAACGGATCTGGACCAAATTTGGCAAGGATACCCTTCATATCCCAACTTAATATACTGTGTATGCCAAAATTTCGTCCTATCCCCTATTGGGCCCGAAATATCGTGTCGTGTGTATATCTACCTATCATTGCTCTCTTACATCCGGGTAACCCCACTAAAATTCACCTGCTTGTGTGTCTGTCCTTTGCTGCACTGTATTTTTGTTCCCAAGTATGAACGAGCTTGTTAACTCATTACTCTCTTGTTATTTTCTTTATTGATGGTAATATTATATTTGAATACTCCGACGAGAGGAAGTTTCCGATTTCCGTTTTAACATCAGTTATGGTAGATGAATAACAAAAACACTTACGGTAAAAAAAAAAAGTAATTTTGTTATATTGTAAATTTAAATTTAAACGGAAAATTTTAGAAAAACTAATAAATCGCAATTCGTTCAAATGTTCTACAAAAAAGAATGTCCCTTTTACTAAAATGTTTTTGATTAAAATTATGAATTATATTGCAGAAAATAATGCAACGCAAGTGAATACCTTTAGTACTGTATTAGAGCTTCAACAGGTAATTTCCTTTATTTTTAACTTTCCTTCAGATACCGCGGTAGTGTAGTGGTCAGACTACTCGCCTCCCACCTAGGCAAACTGGATTCGATTCCTGACGGGGTCACTCCCAGATTTTCGCATGTGGGAATCGTGCCAGACGATGCCGCTGGTCAGCGGGTTTTCTCGGGAATCTCTCGTTCCCCCACCCTTCCATTCCAATGATGCTCCATACTCACCTCGTTCACCCTTATCGGCTTTTAAGACCTTGGTGGTAAGAGCCGCCCTAAATCTTTCCAATCCACTTAATTTTCCTTCAGTTATTTCTTAAGCACNTTTAAGACCTTGGTGGTAAGAGCCGCCCTAAATCTTTCCAATCCACTTAATTTTCCTTCAGTTATTTCTTAAGCACACTTGAATCATATTTATTACGATGACACATCATCACGACATCAAGGGCCAAGAAAAGTTTAGCTTTGAACATATTTTGTACGATCAGCACGCTGTTTTGGTATACGTACAACTTGCAACGAATAATCTACAAAGGCAGGCTCAACAACATTTATGGTAAATATATAAGATGCAAAGATATAATATATTGTCTTAATGGCCACTTTTATAATATAAGCTAGAACATATTTTAAGGGTCAGTTCTTCGCTTCGAAAGAACAATGTAGAAACAATATCAGGTTAATTTAACCAGTACTGACTAGACAGTTAAAAATAAATTTCATTGTTCAGAATAATTATAAATCGTTCTTTGAATGTCTCATGAAAAACTGTAACGGCACCATTAAAAACCCAAAAATTTAAGTGTTGTGAAAGAAATGCATGATGAGGGCTTCGCAAGGAGTTAAGTGAAATAGAAACTAAAGACTGAGGCCACATTTTGCGCAAGAATATGGCATCAATTATATTAAGAAATTATTTTTATAAAATGAAATGTGGTCGCTAAAAATGTTTCACGAGGATACTGATTGCGACATCCCCGTTAATTTCTTCAACGCTGTTAAAGTTTTTGGTTGCGTAATTTTAACGGAAATTTAGTCATTATACGACAACGCAGTCCATGATGATAAAAAACGGAACTAAGCTCTTTTGATATAAAATACGGGGAAATCAATTTTTTCAGAAGCCTCGGGTACTGCGGCCAAACATTGCCTAAGTGTGGCGAAGTTTCTTTCGTCACTGTTGCCAGAAGGCAATTATTTCTGTGGCAAGTAGGAAAATCGCACCACTTATACATGTCCTTCAAACATTACAATANGTTGCCAGAAGGCAATTATTTCTGTGGCAAGTAGGAAAATCGCACCACTTATACATGTCCTTCAAACATTACAATAAGACATAAACGAACATCGACAGACAACAACATGTCAAACACAAACATTACCTAACACTAGGAACAGTCGCGTCTGTTGTTTAAAAAAAATTGTTCGGAAAATTAATTTATAACCTACAAAAATTGTAGGTTGAGGTATTTTTAGTTATAAAATTCCGCATCACAACCAAAGTTATTTTTATATTTTATATTTATACATTAAAACTCCCGCATTACATTTGTTTTTATATTACTACATAGTGGGAAATAGGAAAATAATTCAATACATTTACGGAAGGTTGTCTGTACGGAAACACTGCAGCTAAAACCATTAGTATCCCGAATTTCACAAATATTTCTGAACAATGATAACTCAAGCAATGCTTCTGCGCAATTTCACGGATTATTATTTCTTAATAAGGTAGTAAAAAGAATGACCTGTCGGCATACCAGCGTGACTGTCAGAGCCAAGATAACGTGATCGATTTTCCTGAATCAGTGAGNCTCAAGCAATGCTTCTGCGCAATTTCACGGATTATTATTTCTTAATAAGGTAGTAAAAAGAATGACCTGTCGGCATACCAGCGTGACTGTCAGAGCCAAGATAACGTGGTCGATTTTCCTGAATCAGTGAGTGAGCCAGGACCAGACAGTACATCTCTCCGGAGTAAAATACTAAATATAATGCGATATCGACGTGATACCGGAGAACTGTTTGAGAAGGGAACTTTGAGTGAGCACTCACAAGAAGCCCTTGCTGTGGCAGCGGGCCATACACAGAGAATGCCCAACTGGCTACAACTGTTGCACTGTAGGTGGCACCACAAGGAAGGCTCAGGGGCGACATGGGCAATGACAGATGGCGACAGTACTTCGCCCCGCAACAGGNTAGGTGGCACCACAAGGAAGGCTCAGGGGCGACATGGGCAATGACAGATGGCGACAGTACTTCGCCCCGCAACAGGAGTTGTGGTGCGCAGATGTGCGGCCCGGCCCGCATACCACACCTCTAGAGCTTGATGCCACTGTTGCACGAGACACGAAACTAATTACCTCCCTCCCTTCCACAATTACTCACGCCCTGTCCACACACATTCCACACACACACATGCACCCATCCTCAACCATTTATTTTATCTCATAACTCTCACTCCGCCTGCTCTACACATACTCAAAACCATCAAGGAAAAGGTATGGGATAAAAGCGTACAATTTGTCAACATTCATACAAAACATAATGGCACCATTCCACTCCTATACTAATACAAACTAATAATATATAAAGATATTTTTTTTNCATTCATACAAAACATAATGGCACCATTCCACTCCTATACTAATACAAACTAATAATATATAAAGATATTTTTTTTTGTGAAAAATGATTTTCTGAGAAAACTGTTTTGAAGCGAAGAAGAACTGGACAGCGCAACTCCAGGAGCTCGAACAACCCTGCCCGCACATGTCGAAGGACATATATGCATATAACTTTATGTACATATGAAATATAAACATACGTATCAATATATATTTACAACGTTTGTTGAAATTTGTGGAGTAACTAATACAAAGGTATACATTATGGGTACCAAAACCTCTGCTCTTAAGATGAAAGTAGCAACAGTTTAGACACGATATTGCAGCGAGTTGCTAGCGTATTACATAATTACGTTGGAATAAAAAATATTTACCGTTGAAATAAGAAGTTGTTAGTATAACTAATGAGCCTTCTTTCAAGTTTGCGCAAACAATTTCTAATGAATTTCTTAAAAAATCAGTAGGTAGGTAGGTTTTGACTTCTTCACAGATATAAAATTATAAATTAAACCATAAACTAATGCAATCGTAGTGAGACAATAACAAATGTGCCTTACACGAGATTCAAACCCAAAAAACCACGTACCATAAGCTAGCGTGCAATAACTACATTACGGAGGTCAGATTCAGACCATCGACTTCGGATATAATCAGTCTAATAGTTTTGTAAATAGAGTTCACAGAAAAGGAATTATGGGGACTTTGGGCCATCGGCACCTGGGACCGGAGCGTCGGAGTTGTTCGTACTCTGACATTCCAGCCGGTCGGCGGCCATCTGGAATCTGAGACCTTACCTTTAACCCTAAAAATCCATAAAATAAAAATGCTTAAAAGTATTTTTAAAACATTATATATTAAAATAATTAAAAAAGTTTTTCAATTATTAAAAAATTCAAATAATTTATTTTAATAAAAAATTTAACTTCCGGAGGTCCCCTTAACCCCCATCTACCTAACTTATTCATTATCTTCAAAGGCGCAGTCTGCCATCATAGTAGGCATCAGGAGCACCGTCCGCCATCGTGGTAGGTGCAGCAGTCAGACATTTTGGTCGGTGCAGTCCACCATATTGGTGGGTGGAGCAGTCCGCCACCTTGGTCGGTGCAGTCCACCATCTTGGTAGGCATAACAGCCACCGTCCAAAATCTAATTTGTTTTGTCTGTTATTTGTTTATACATTACTGGAGTTTGTCTCTTACCTTCGTTCGACAATCATATTGTTTTTTCGTAAGTCATTTGTTTTAAATTGCTGGTGCTGTCCGCAGCGAAGTGCCCAGCAGACGACTGACACCCTCTTCCACACCCCCTTCCAATATTTATTAATTGGCCAATTCCCCCAACCCTAATTCTCATTGGCTATTTGCCCACCCCCTTCCAATATATTTTATTGCTCCACCAATGTTTAACATTGGCTAATTAGTCGGGTGTTTTCAGAGAGTTCAGTTCGATCAAATAGTCGGTTCTCACCCACCCCTTCCAATATATTTAATTGCTTTGCCAATGCTCCTCATTGGCTAATAACTCGGGTGTTTTAGGAAACCTTCGGTTCGAAAATCGGTGGCCTACTTTAATCGCGAGGGCGAACAATTTTTGCGCCGTAAAACTCTTTATAAGAAGCACCCTGGGCCCCCTCGGGGAATCAATAATTTTTCTCGCTCTTAGAAATGTACGCGTGTCTCCGAGCGGCCATAAAATCCTTTCGGCCATTTTGGCATGTGGAAGGTTGCGCTCGCTTGGTGCCTTAGATAAACGGGACGAGTTACCGTACCAGCCGAAAGAAATTTCTCGTGGTCTATGCACCTTGGGAAATTTCGACCGCATTCAAGTATCTGCTGGCCTACCTGCATCAGGACGAAGACATACGGGACTGCCTCCCAAGCAAGGAGTGTGACGAGGGCTGCACCACCTCAGTTCCCGACACGCCGCATCGCAGGAGTTGGTGCAAGACCCGTCGAGAAGACCTCCCGNTTACTCGGGTGTTTTAGGAAACCTTCGGTTCGAAAATCGGTGGCCTACTTTAATCGCGAGGGCGAACAATTTTTTCGCCATAAAAACTCTTTATAAGAAGCACCCTGGGCCCCCTCGGGGAATCAATAATTTTTCTCGCTCTTAGAAATGTACGCGTGTCTCCGAGCGGCCATAAAATCCTTTCGGCCATTTTGGCATATGGAAGGTTGCGCTCGCTTGGTGCCTTGGATAAACGGGACGAGTTACCGTACCAGCCGAAAGAAATTTCTCGTGGTCTATGCACCTTGGGAAATTTCGACCGCATTCAAGTATCTGCTGGCCTACCTGCATCAGGACGAAGACATACGGGACTGCCTCCCAAGCAAGGAGTGTGGCGAGGGCTGCACCACCTCAGTTCCCGACACGCCGCATCGCAGGAGTTGGTGCAAGACCCGTCGAGAAGACCTCCCGACGGCTGCGCCCGTGGAAGACAACTTCCTCCTTGATGAAAACATCCCCGTGAAGACTCCCTCCACGATGAATATGCCCTCCACCATAGAATACGACGTCCGCGTGCAAGTTATCCACCCGCAAGCTGTACCCTTGGAAGATACACCCTTTCAAGGAATGTACTGGCAAGAACTACCCGGCGTGGAAACCTACACAGAACACAGGTTTCTAATTTGTGTGGACCTAAATAAAGTTTTAAATGACTTTGTAAAAAATGTTTAAACTAGGTGCGTGTATGGGAACCTAAAATTCTTATAATATAAAAAAGAATCTAGTAAAAAAAATGTTTTGCAACATACAAGATTTTCACTCGTTGGACTCGCACACCATCAAGCAGATTGCCATCTCGTACAGAGACGAAGACGAGAAAACCAAGGTTTTAACTTTTTTTCCGCCGTGTCCATGGAAGCACCACGCAACAGGCGTACCACTTACAGACGTACGAAACGCACAGACTAAGGTGTGACGAGGGGAATACTCCGTACGAGGATATTCCAGCAAAGCTGAACTCTGCCATAATTCGCTATTACCCTGTGTATGTGTTTGGAAGACGTCGAAAGTCGGCGATTCGCAATGCGTGCTCCACCGGAACGCAATTTGTGGACCTTCACAAGCATTGCCCCTGCCCGCCGTCAAGACAGCTCGACGAGATTTACGCCACAAGACTTCACGTTTACAAAAATTAAAGATATAGTTGTGCCCCGTGCAAAGCCGAGGCCCAATGAAAGTGGAGTTCTAATAACCCATTGTACATAAAAAAAGACTACGAAGAACCTACTGTATATTAAAAAAAAATTATTAGGTGAGTAAGGCCCTTCAAGACTCAAAGAAAAAACACGTGTAAAAGAAAATATTTATTGTATTATGAAGAATAATAACAATAATAGTGTAAAGTATGTGCATAAATAAATGTGTTTGAAACTAAATATAGATTTTTATTTATCGCGAGTTATGTCCTGCTCACTTTAGTTAATTTATATTTTAAAAATCGCTCCAGTAGAATGCCAGAATGGCTCTTTCGTCGCGTCCTTACTTGTTCCCGCTTCCCCTAGCAACTCACTCCGTAAAGAATTTACTTTTGTTATTATTTTAGTTTGTACCCCAAATAGGTAACATAAACTCACGCCACTAATTTACGAGAATCTAATACAGTGACGAATAAAATATATTTACATGTGTTAATTATAAGATGAAGGGAATTGCGCCATTTTCTCTCACATCGTATCCGCAGTATAGGGCTTTCAGAATCACGAGGCAGCGACGTTTCGAGGACAAAAAAACATAAACAAATTGCATCACGTAATGCAGACAAATGTGTAAGTATAAACTTAAAAAANACGTTTCGAGGACAAAAAAACATAAACAAATTGCATCACGTAATGCAGACAAATGTGTAAGTATAAACTTAAAAAACCCACTATATTGAGCACAAAGATTTATTTGGTATCAGCAATTCCATTTATATTTCAGGCATACCGAGATACCATTTCGCATTTTACANGAGCACAAAGATTTATTTGGTATCAGCAATTCCATTTATATTTCAGGCATACCGAGATACCATTTCGCATTTTACAGGTATTTAAAGCTTCAATTTCGCACACGATGCGTTATTGTCAAGTCTGATAACTTGATAACTGTAGAAATATATACCAAATCGTGTCATTATTCTCTTCGTTATCCAACGAAGAAATCCATTCATCCGACGATAAATAGACTTAGGAATATATCAAAGCTCACGTACACATTAATATTAAACCGTTTGGGATAAAAAATCTAACAAAATATTTGACTCGCTCACATCTGAAAATACAAGTGTAAACCTCCTTTCATGAATAAAATATAACCCTTGTTGCGACGGGAAAGCCTAACACATTTTTNATATATATATTGCACATCGGGACCTGGGATCAGAGCGTCGGAACTGTAGATGCTCTGTCATTCCGATCGACTAGCAGCCATATTGGATACATGTGCATTTTGACTTGACCCCGGTAACCTTTAATCTATAAAAATTCCAAAATTTCAAAAACTTTATAAAAAATTATATCAAATTTTTATTGAAAAATTATTTAGAAAATTATTTCGATAAATTATTTTAAAAATTTAGATTTTTGGAGATTTTCACAACCCCCTCCCCCCATACTCATTCCACTATCTTGGAAGATGCGGTCCACCATCTTGGTAGGCGTCACAGCCACCATTCGCCATTTCAGTCGGTATAGTCCGCAATCTTGGTAGGTGAATTACACCATCTTGGTAGGCGTCACAGCCACCATCCACCATAGTGGTAGGTACAGCCATCAGCCAATTCGGTCGCTGCTGTCCGCCATATTAGTAATTGCAGCCGTCCGCTATCCTGGTCGGTGAAGTACACCACCTTGTTAAGCACCACAGCCAATTAACGCCATCGTCGTAGGTGACGCCGTCTGCCATTTTAGTCAATGAAATCCGCCATATTGGTAGGTGCATATGTCCGCCATTTTGGTCGGTGCATTGCGCCATCTTGATAGGCGTAACAGCGACCGTTGCTATTATGATTTTTTTGTCTGTCATTTGTTTATACATAACTGGAGATTGTCTCTTACCTTCGTTCAACCGCCATCTTGGTTTTTTCCTTTGTCATTTGTTTTACATTACTGGTGCCCAGCACCGCGACCAGCAGATGACTGACCCTCTCTCCACCACCAAACCCCTTCCAATATATTAATTTAAACAATTTTACCACCCCTTATTCGCATTCGCTAGTTGCCCACTCCCTTCCAATATATTTAATTGCTCCGCCAATGTTTCTCATTATTCGGGTGCTTTCGGAAACCTTCAACCGACAATTTAGTCGGTTCCCCTCCATCCCTAATATCACCCCCCACCCCCTCGACCAATTATTCACCTTCTTTTGACCAATTAGTCGGCAGAGCTCCACCTCCACCATTGATTCGTATTGGCTGACGACGTCATGTGACAATCTCTTGGATTGACTAATTGCTGGTGAGTTTTCGGAAACCTTTGTTGCGACCAATCGGCGGCCCACTATACTCGCGATTGCGCAATTGTTTTCTCTTAAAAACACTTAATAAGACGCACTCTGTGCCCCCTCGGGAAATCAGTCATTTTTCTCCCTCTTAGAAATATACGCATGATGTCCTAGCGGTCATAAAACCCCTTCGCCATTTTGGCATTTGGAAGGATGCGCTCGCTTAGTACCTTCGACAAATGGGGTGAGTTACCGTACCTGCCGAAAGGATTCCTCCTGTTCTACGCCCCTTAGTGAAATTTTGACCTTATTAATGCAATTGCCTGTCTACCTGCAGCAGGACGAAGTAATACGGGACTGCCTCCCGTGCAAGGAGGGTTTCGAGGGCTACACCACCTCGGTTCCCGAAACGCCACATCGCAGCGGTTGGTGCAAGGCCCTCCGAGCTGCTCTCGCGACGTCTGCGTCCGTGAAATACGACTTCCCTGTTGATGACGATGTTCCCGTTGAAGAAGCCCTCCCCGTTGAAGACGACGGCCGCTTACAAGTTATCTAATCGCGAGCTCTACCCATGGAAGATGCTCCCTTTCAAGAAATGTACTGGCAAGCACTATCCAGCGTAGAAACCAACCCAGATCACAGGTGCCCGATGTGTATGGACCTCGATAAAGTTTAGAAAGGATCTTGTAAAAAAAAATTGAAACTCGGTATGTACATGGGAACCTATATTTATTTATAAAACAAAAAAAAACGTCTAATAAAAAAATTTGCAACATTCAAGGTTTTTGCTCGTTGGTGTCTTACGCCATCAAGCAGACTGCTATCTCGTACAGTGACAAAGACGAGAAAACTAAAGTTTNTGTATTTATAAAACCAAAAAAACGTCTAATAAAAAAATTTGCAACATTCAAGGTTTTTGCTTGTTGGTGTCTTACGCCATCAAGCAGACTGCTATCTCGTACAGTGACTAAGACGAGAAAACTAAAGTTTTCACTGTNTGTTGGTGTCTTACGCCATCAAGCAGACTGCTATCTCGTACAGTGACAAAGACGAGAAAACTAAAGTTTTCACTGTTTTACCGCCGTGTCCATGGTAGCACCACGCAGCAGGCGTACCACTTACAGACGTACTAAACGCACCGACTAAGGTGGGACGAGGGGAATATTCCGTACGAGGAAATTCCAGCAATGTTGGACTCTGCCATAATATCCTTTTACCCTGTGTATGTAATTGTAAGATGCTAAGAGTAGGCGATTCGCAATGCGTGCCCCATCGGAACGAACTTTGTAGACCTTCACAAGCATTGCCGCTGCCCGCCGTTTCGNGCGATTCGCAATGCGTGCCCCATCGGAACGAACTTTGTAGACCTTCACAAGCATTGCCGCTGCCCGCCGTTTCGATAGTTCGTCGAAACCTACGCCAAAAGACTTCACGAGTGCAAAAATCAAAGATATTGCTGTGCCCCGTACAACGCCGTAGCCCTAAGATTGTGGAGTTCTGATTACTCGTGGTACTTTAAAAAAAGACAAGGAGGACCCACTGTACATTCTAAATACATTATTCGGTATGTAATGCCCTACAAGACTCAGAGAAGGAACACTTGCAAGAAAAATTATTCCTAGTTTTATGCAGAATAATAATATCGTAAACTATGTGCATAAATAAATGTGTCAAAAACAATATATATATATATTATCTCGAGTTATGTCCTGCTCTCAGAAGTCTAACAAAAACACTGTTGGTAAAGAAAAAATATTTGGAATGTCAGTTTTGTTATAATTAAAAGAAAATTAAATATTTAGTATATGATTTTTTCTTATAATTTCAAGGAAAAAATATTTAATGAGACACTAGCCGCCACTTGCATAAAGTATATATATTCCTATGTACGAACATAATTCAAATAAATTACGATTTGGAAACAATCATGTGTCGTGTACGGATGCGTTATGCTGCTTTCTAAAAAGAAAAAGTTCGAAACACCAAAAACAGTTAAAAATCACTTCGATACCTCTAACGGTATGCGATACGCACTATGAAGGATCCCATGTATTCCCCCTAACCCAGGCGTAGACGCTCATAATTAAAAATATTTCCTCCTAAGTTTAAAGTAAGTCATTCGGAAATGTAGGCAGCGAAAAAATAAATACCAATATGGTTACTCCACGTGCGGCGATTTTTCAAGCACCCATTGTCAGCATATAAAACTCTTTATACGCATAAATAATGTACGTATAGTAAGTTTTGTACGGAAAGAATTCTATACCGAGAGAAGGCGCTAGCGTAAAGGTACACCCACAACAAGTACAAAATCATGAAAAACAGTTACCTTCGGCAAACCAATGTCTGTATTTTCATATGTTCGTGTGCGCTTGCTCTATTGTGGGATATATCTGATACAAGGTTAAACACACCCACCCTCTCCCTCAGAGACCCAATACACTGCTACGTGACTTAAGCCGAATGAAAAGTGACATGCGAACACGTGTATGTATATGTGTGTAACCTCTAATCCAGCAGATGTCAAAGGTATTCACTCTTTTTGAATTACGCGAACTAATAAATTGTTTTATTCACGAGATGCTAGTCCACTATGCAGATTTATCCACAAAACAAATTAGAGCAAAGAAACGCGCATAAAGCTCTCATTCTCTACCTTCCAACCTCGTAGATAAATATAAGCAAATACATTATTTGTATGCCTATATACATATTATATGTTAATATATAAATATATGCATATTATATGATAATATAAATATATATGCATATTAAATGGTAATATAAATATATATGCATATTATATGGTAATGTTAATATATATTTATAATATATGATACTTTATAAAAATGGGTGCGTGTACTTATGTACGAGCGTTAGAGGTTATACTTCTTCGGCATGACTAACATAAAATTTTATTACGTATGCAAATAATTTATGTAAGTAGAAAAAACGATAAAATGACCGAAGAAAAACATTGAATACAATTATTATATGTTTGATTAAAGAACATAATTAAATTAACATCAATGCGCCAAAAGAAGTATAACTTAATAAAATAATACTTACGAAAAATTTACCTCAAGTACTTGAAAACACTTGAAATTTTACTATACAATTTCTGTCGTTAACAAATTTTTCACTACACAATTAAGTAAACTTAATTAATGAGATATATATATATATACAATGAATTACTAATATAAATGAAATCTTTTTTAATTTTCTTATTACATTAACTGATTTTCTGTCGGTTTTAACTATAACCACGTGCTATGTTGTGTACCTTGCGTTTGTATATAGCTAGACGATNTAATCACCAAACAAAATGTTGCATAAAACGAAGCCATCTGGTGGCGAAACGGAGTTCGCCGGGTTTGCTAGTGATAATATAAATATATATGCATATTACATGGTAATATAAATATATATGCATATTATATGGTAATGTTAATATATATTTATATTATATGATACTTTATAAAAATGGGTGCGTGTACTTATGTACGAGCGTTAGAGGTTATACTTCTTCGGCATGACTAACATAAAATTTTATTACGTATGCAAATAATTTATGTAAGTAGAAAAAACGATAAAATGACCGAAGAAAAACATTAAATACAATTATTATATGTTTGATTAAAGAACATAATTAAATTAACATCAATGAGCCAAAAGAAGTATAACTTAATAAAATAATACTTACGAAAAATTAATCTCAAGTACTTGAAAACACTTGAAATTTTACTACACAATTTCTGTCGTTAACAAATTTTTCACTACACAATTAAGTAAACTTAATTAATGAGATATATATATACATTTAATTACTAATATAAATGAAATCTTTTTTAATTTTCTTATTACATTGACTGATTTTCTGTCGGTTTTAACTATAACCACGTGCTATGTTGTGTACCTTGCGTTTGTATATAGCTAGACGATACGCGCATGCGCGTTGGGTCATACCCCTACCACGTTCACTGTCGAATTTCGTTACACTGTGCGTACGCAACTTCCGTTTCACACTAAACGTTTACCTTCAACGCGCAAAAATTAGTATAACTTCAAAAATATGCCTAAAGCATATTATTTATTAATATAAATATATGTTACGGCATAGGCGACGGTATATGAGGGTTTTATATTTTCCCCGGGGCCCTTGCTGGCACGAACAGAGTATAAGGGTTCTCTCAGGGTACTCCCACTTTTAAAAATATATGTAATACATCCGTATTTTCTCTCTAAATTAAACGGGTACAAGTTTTCCTCCTCCATTCTGAGTTATGAGCTGACTGATTCTCGGCCGACAAATTCCTAGAACTTCGATATCTTCCACTGGAAAACTGGTGTGTTGAACTGCGTTTCCGACATCTGACTCAAGAAAATGAAAATTTTTTCACACGTCGGTTACTCTTCGTCAGTGGTCTACATTGATTCACATTGGTACTAAGCGATATTTTTAAAGCACGAAAATATCGTGTTGGGCACCTCACCCCCCACACCAGTACATTTTTTAAGTGACACCGTGCGTTTTGAGTTGAGTGAGAGAGGTTAGCAGCTGAAATGGGTGAGGACGTTCACGTCGGCGAATGTCAAGTGTCCTGAGAAAATCTACCGGACATCGCTAAGTCCATCACGGGTGATACCGTTGGCAATGGCATCGAACACGTTTCCCACACGCGCGTAAATACAGGTGCGAAACCATTGCCAGGAATCGAACCTAGCACTCCTTGATGGGAGGCGTGCGCTCTCGTAGCTGTGCAACCTATCGAGAGGATGGTGTGAAGTATTGAGCGTGTCCAGTCCTGTGTCGGTGCCAAATTATCATTATAGAAAGGGCACCTGTTCTCCTCTGCCACGTCTCGTGGTTATCTGGGATGGTGATTATTGCAGTGTTCACAGAACAGTTTGTAAATATTTATGCATCGTGAATAGGGTTTGCATTTATTGCTGCCGTCATTTTAATGGAATAAAGAATTACTTTATCGCTGGTGAAGGACTGAGGTGCGATGTTGAGAACTTTTACTTGTGTAAGCATGGGCTCGTTTTCACCCTAGGGCGCAAGGTTTTATCAACACATGAGGTTGTGCCGGAAAGTAATCGCCATGGTTAAAAATCGATTTGATGCATATTTACAATCATATGTTCATGAACTGATAGTGATATTAGTAATATCCGACAGTAAGGTTTTCATATTAGATTTTTTTTTCTCGCAAATATTCAAAGTTATGTTTTACCTTCCCGCTTAGTATCGACGGCAGTAGTATTTCAACGATTATTTCCCGAGTCGATACATATCAGGGTTCATGGGAGGCTATTTTTGCATGACATGCTCCCCCGTTAATACCCTCGCTAATTATAATCAAAGCGACGCTGCTCGTCATGTGTTGTGAGAATATTCCGTAAATAAACAGGTTATAGTGAGTCATCTCTGAGTGATTTTTCCTTAGTTTCATCAGCGAATATAAGATTTCGTTCCTGCTTGAACAGTTATGAAAAAGTGAAGACGATGTTGACGATGAAAACAGTGGCGGTTTTTTCGACGTCCTCGCCCGTCACCTCGCCGGTTTTGCTGAAAAAAAGTGTCGTGAATAATGCAGAAGACGACAAGAATACCGACTACATATTTCCCGAATACCCCAATGAACTCGTTGATAGACTCAGATATTTCATTGCGTTTCACAGTAAGGAGATATCTTTAATCATCGGTGAACTCAAGGAAAGGGGTTACATAAAATTAATCCACTGTGTACTATCCATCATCTGCAAACATCAGAGAAATGCAAAGAATGAATACATGGGATAAGTACGATGAGACATTTATGTGTTCTTAGTTGTGCACTTTTAATTTATTGAACCTTAGCCTACTGCTTTTCTGAAAAATTTTATTATTTCAGTAGTGTATAAAATCGAATGCAAGGGACTGTTTTAAAGAAAAATTGAACGATAAAGTGCGTTACGGGTAATATGGTTCAATCTGAAGTATTATGTCTTTCTCGGGATGTTTAAGTCGACTGAATTTTGTTTGACAAACAAACGAACGGAGGGAGGTGTTTTTTTTGAGGAATAATGAGAAAATCTGGAAACGACCCCGCCAAGAATCGAACTTGTCTCGTCGTGTTGGGAGGAAGAGGCTGAGTGAAGAATGGGCTGGTGTTGAGGTGGACCTCCTGTGTGAAAATGTGTGTACAAACGAAAGGATGCTGTACGTGTACTCGTGATGGGAAACGAGAGCTCTAGCCATTGCAGTCTCCCTCTTATGTGACACCGTGGAAGAGGTCATCGTTGCAAATGGGCCTGGGAAGCGGTTTTCGATAGGGAGCCTGAACTAATGTGTCCAAATCTTCATAATTTCGCAGATTGCCTTCTGACCTGAGTAATCTCTCCTGTAGTCTGATACTTTTCTAATTTTGCGTGGGTAATAAACCTCATGTGCGTAAAAATGAGATTTTTTATTTTTTTTTTCGTGAATCTATTGATTATGTACTTGCATTAAACAATATTTTTTATCTTCGTGGCCTAACGAGGGTCTGATAGAGGTGCAGAAATTTTGTCGCAAAAGTGGACATCGATTATGGGTGATTTAGCTCTCACTTCTGACCTTTCGAATATGTATTTTTCCTATGTCTATGTTATACACTGGCATGCCTGGGCTGAAACATTGCTAACATGTGCATGTGTCTCTGCAGGTTCATTAAGAACTAGGGATTTTTTAAAAATAGGTATTTCGTTTCTGATATCATGACGCGTACTGCGTGTTTATTAAAAAAATTATAATAGGGGACTAGATTTTTTTTTTAAACGGTTAAGTTTTTTGTCTATGAACATAGACGTTTCCTCTGAAGGCTCAAAATTAATACAACTTCAAATACCAGGTTTTCTTTTCTTCTCGGAATATAGCTTCGAGACGGAAAAATAAATATAAGAACAAGTTCGGGGCATGAAGTGTATTATCTTAACTTAGTTAATGGGCAATTTTTATCCCATATCTATGTAATGGATGGCATGTTTTCTCTCTCCTTAATTGGTTTTATGAACGCATATATATTATATATATAATCGTTGTACAAATGTCTTAGGTTTTCCCGTCGCAACAAGGGTTATTTAATTTATTCATGGCCAACAACGCATCGTCTGCGAATTGGTAGCTTTAAATACCTGTAAAATGCAAGATGTTATCTCGGTATACCTGAAATATTCAAGGAATTTCTGATATCAAATAAATCGTTGTGTTCAATATAGTAATTATTTAAAAATTTTATACTTACACATTTGTCTGCATTACGTGTTGCAATATTTTTATGTTTTTCGTCCTCAAAACATGGTTGGCTCTTGATTCTGAAAGCCCGACGGTGCCGATTCGATGTGAGAGAAAATGGCGCAATTCCCTTCCTCTTATAATTAACACATCTAAATATTTTTTATTCGTTGCTGTATTAGATTCTTGTAAATTAGCAGCGTGATTTTATGCTATCTAGGTGGGGTGCAAGCTATAATAACAAAAGTAAATTTTATACTATTTTGAGACAGAGCGAGTTGCTAGAGCAAGCGGGAACAAGTAAGGACGCGACCAAAAAGCCATCCCGGCCTTCTACTGGAGCGATTTTTAACATATAAAATCCGGCCGAACGAGTCGAATATCGAACCCGGGTGTGCAAGTGGAGAATGATCGTTTCCCCCTCTTATTTATAAGTTTCACAGCATTACAAAGTAGATTTGATTTTAGCGGAACTAATTAAAAATTGCACGTCTGATTTCTTTATTCGAAAAAAAAAAAAACGAAGGTTGAGTACAAGCCAGGATTTATTTTTAAAAAAATCGTACTTAGAATAAATTTTCTATATTCGAAAGGGATTAACATAATTTTAAAATTTAATGGTCTCTGCAATAAACTGGCTACAATATTATCTAAAAAAAATTCGCACTTTTGAAGCATTTCATTATGTGTCTCGACGAGGATGAAGTGAGGTGAATGAGAGCTGCATGCGCGTGTCTTTACTGGAATTCGATTTGTTGTATGATTCTGCATGGTGGACTAGCATTTCGGAAATAAAACTATGTTTTAGTTCGCGTAGTTCATAAATATTAAATACTATTGTCACCTGTTAGATTACAGGCCACACACACATATACATACGCATGTTCTCATGACACTTTTCATTCGGCTAAAGTCACGAAGCAGTGTGTTGTAAATATGGGAGTTGGGGGTGTTTTACCTTGTATCAGGTATATCTCACAATACAGCGAGCGCACACGAATGTATCAAAATACGGACATTTGTTTGTTATGATTTTGCACTTTTTGTGGATGTACCTTTACGCTAGCGTCTCCTCACTGTATATAATTTTACCCTGAAATTACTATATGTGCATTATTTATGCGTATAAAGAGTGATTATGCTGACAATGAATGGGTGATAGAAAAATCTCCGCACATGTATTAACCATATGGGTATTTTTTTCCGCTGCCTAAATTTCCTAATGTACTGATTTTAAACTTGGGAGGAAATGTTTGTAATGATGAGCGTCTATGCCTTGGTTAGGGTGAATGGATGGGATACTTCACTTTGCGTATCGCATACCGTGAGGGGTAGAGGAGTGGTTTTAACTGTGTTTCTGGACTTTTCGGACTATGATTACTTTATAGAAAGCAGTATAACGTATCTGTACACGACACTTATTTTTTTCCAAAACTTGAATTTTTTTTTTTTAATCATTAAGTTTGTACATGTTATATATATATATTTATATTTATATATATATATGTGTGTGTGTTT
This sequence comes from Clitarchus hookeri, assembly GCA_002778355.1. Taxonomy (NCBI): domain Eukaryota; kingdom Metazoa; phylum Arthropoda; class Insecta; order Phasmatodea; family Phasmatidae; genus Clitarchus; species Clitarchus hookeri. Next base: position 143,254 of record NQII01005242.1, on the reverse strand, counting down.
GATTGTGTGTGTGTGTGTTATTTAAGTGACGTCTAAAGTCTCATNTTATATTTATATATATATATGTGTGTGTGTTTGATTGTGTGTGTGTGTGTTATTTAAGTGACGTCTAAAGTCTCATTAAATATTTTTTTCTTGAAATTATAGCAAAATTGATATTCTTAATTTTTTTTCTTTACCAACAGTGTATTTTAAAACTTAAGTGAGCAGGGCATTACTCAAGATAAAGTAAAAATCTATATACATGGGTACAGATTGCGAGTAGATAACTTTCACGTGGACGTTATCTTCTACGGTGAGGGCGTCTTCTACAGGGAAGGCGTCTTCAACGGAGACGTCGTCTTCAATGGGGAAGTCGCCTTCCATTGGCACAGACTTCGGGAGGTCTTCTTAACGGGTCTTGCACCAACCCCTGCGATGCGGCGAGTCGGGAACTGAGGTGGTGCAGCCCTCGAAACACTCCTTGCTTGGGAGGCAGTCCCGTATGTCTTCGTCCTGCTGCAGGTAGGTCGCCAAATACTTGAAATCGGTCGAAATTTCGTAAGGTGTGTATACCAGGAGAAATTCTTTCGGCTGGTACGGTAACTCGNCAAATACTTGAAATCGGTCGAAATTTGGTAAGGTGTGTATACCAGGAGAAATTCTTTCGGCTGGTACGGTAACTCGACCCGTTTGCCTGAGTCACTATGCGAACGTACCCGTCCAAATGCTGATATGGAAGAAAATATTTTATGGCCACTCGGACGGAACGCATACATTTCTAAGAGCTAGAAAAATGACACATTTCCGGAAGGGGCTGAAGGTGCGTCCTAAACAGAGTTTTTAAGGTTTTGGGGGGGGGATAGTTTGCACTAACGATTAAAATGGGCCACGGATCGTTCAGATCGAAGATTTCCGAAAACGCAAGGGCATTTATCTAATCCATGAGATTATCACTTGAAGTGGTTAGCCAATGAAAAACATTGGCAGAAAAATTAAATATATTGTAAGAGGGTGGGCAATTAGCCAATGAGAAACAGGATAGCGGGGAAGGGGAACCGACTAATTGTTCGTACGATTACTTCTGAAAACACCCAAGTAATTAGCTGATGAGAAACATTGGTAGAGCAATTAAATATATTGTAAGGGTGTGGGTAATTAGCCAATGAGAACCAGAGGCGGGGCAATTGGTCAATTAAATATATTGTAAGGGCGGTGGATGGTGTCAGTCGTCTGTTGAGCTAACCGAAAACCCAACATGGTGGTCGAACGAAGGTGAGAAACAAACTCCAATAATGTATAAACAAATGACAAACGGAAAAAAACACTATGGCGCATGGTGGCTGTAACGCCTACCAAGATGGTGGACTGAACCTACCAAGATCACTGACTGCACCGACCAAAATGGCGGACGGTGGCAAGAAGGTGGACTGTACCTTCCAAAATGGAGGAATGTGTATGTTTTGAGGGGTTTGGAGGGCCTCCAGAATTTTATGATTAAAGAAAAATTCATACTTTTTTAATAAAGTTATTAATATTTTTTGGAATTTTTCTGTAACTTTTAAATTTTTTTAAATTTTGGGGTAAGGGCCAAATGGGTCCAAAATGGTCGCCGGCCAACTGGAATGAGAGAGCACGGACAGCTACGATGCTCCGGTCCCAGGTCCCGATGTGCCGAAGTCCCCATAATCACGCTACTGGTAACTATCCTGAAATATTTACAGGACCTTCATTTTGAAAATAAGCCCTGAGTCACATGAAACACATAAGTTTACATGGTACACCATAGTGCTACTTGTGTGAAAAATTTGTTAGAAACTCGATCTCAAGATAAGGAAAATATTTACCCATGTAGCGAGGCACAGCCAGACGTCTGTGTTTATACTGATGGCATTACTGAATGACTGGTGGCCCAGAAAACGTATGGTTACCTGCTGGCAACAGGATATTTGGTATGCCAATTATAGCACACTGATGGAATGTTGATGGAAATTATTGTTAGGAGTAGGTGATCTACTATTGTACATAAATTACTTGATAACTGAATTCCAATACTGGCCTCACATAACCTATAAATACTGTAGGTGAAATCACGAATAGCTATCTGTAGGCCATTTGATGGATGTGAAGTGTACATCGATGGACCATTGCTGGTGCCGTTATAGCTCCTGCTCTCAAAGGTAGTTGCATCAATACAATATACTATCAGTAGTGTATGTGTAACTACACTAGGCAAAAACAGTTTTGCATGATCTTGTATCTACAGTATTCGTTATCACGTGACTGTCACTTTCTATTGNCTACACTAGGCAAAAACAGTTTTGCATGATCTTGTATCTACAGTATTCGTTATCACGTGACTGTCACTTTCTATTGCGAAGATAGCCTATTCACCAGCAGTGTAGTGGCCGGCATTGTTATTCTGTACAGCCAATCACGACAGCAATTTTGCACTGTGACAGCATAATGTTGCTACTGTATCGAACTGCCGACGCCTGGAAGTGCTGCCAGAGCATCTGAATCAGTCAGATATGGATCGCCTACCATAGACATCATTCAAAGGATCGCAGAGTGTAACCCTGGCAAAAAAAANCTGAATCAGTCAGATATGGATCGCCTACCATAGACATCATTCAAAGGATCGCAGAGTGTAACCCTGGCAAAAAAAAAGGACATTCGCAAACGGATAAGGCTGTCCTGCTCGGGGTCAACCAGAGTGATGACAGTCGTGTGTGGAAGCAGTGCTGGGAAACACATTCTGTGGCAGATGCACATCGCAGTGATTTCCCTCGCACGCCAGTGGCCAGCGCGAGGAGACGATCACTTTCCACAGCAGTTGACTGGCGGCGAATACAGTTGGTATCGACGCAGACTGTCCGAAACAGGCTTCACCAGGACCACAAATGTGCCTGCAAGGACATGAGTATTCCATCTCTGTCACTTAGTCATCGAACTGAGCGATTAGCCTGGTGGTGTGCACACCTGAACTCGGAGCTTACCTCATGGAGGCATGGGAGTTCGCCTCATGGAAGCACGTCATGTTCACAGATGAGACCAGTGTGTGTCTGCATCTTGATTCATGGTCTTTGATGATGTGGTGTAATCGTGGACCTACAGCAAGGCAGCATTACATCCACGACGTTCACCAATACGGTGGTGACAGAGTGACACTCTGAGCAGGAATAATGATTGGTAGACCTACGCCACTTGTGCACATCAACTACTTCGTAACAGGCCAGCGATATGTGGAAGAGGTTCTTGAACCTGCAGTGCATTCTTTTAGTGCCAACAACGGTGACCATTTCATCCTTGTGGGTGATAACGGTATTCCACATAGAGCACGGATGGTGCACAACTTCTTGCAAGGCACGTCCATCACACGAATGCCTTTGCCAGCCAGGTCGACCGATATGATTTTCTNTGACACTCTGAGCAGGAATAATGATTGGTAGACCTACGCCACTTGTGCACATCAACTACTTCGTAACAGGCCAGCGATATGTGGAAGAGGTTCTTGAACCTGCCGTGCATGCTTTTAGTGCCAACAATGGTGACCATTTCATCCTTGTGGGTGATGACAGTATTCCACATAGAGCACGGATGGTGCACAACTTCTTGCAAGGCACGTCCATCACACGAATGCCTTTGCCAGCCAGGTCGACCGATATGATTTTCTTGCAACATGCGTGGGGGATGTTAAAATGCGCGAATGCCAATCGTTCGACCCATATGAAAGACTAAAAAGGTTAGTTCAGGCTGCTGTTGAGGACTAGGATCTCATCCCTCAATAAATTCTGGAAAACCTCATTTGCAGCATGCCACGACGTGCCCGCGACCTTGTTTATGCACGGGGAGGCCATATCCGGTATAAGCGATCTGACAGGACTGTTTCATGAATGTGCTACTTACATGCCGAAGTGATTTCGGGTTCTGTAATCTGTATCTGGTCACGAAGTATATTTGAAGCTTATTTTCCAGTGACATATGTCTTGAACCATTTATTCAATAACATTTGATTTTGCTAAGCCTTCCTTAGTACAACAAAGTCAAGTCGTGCAAAACTTTTTGCGCAGTGTATCTAGTGTTGAAAATTACTTTGGAAAAATACTGTTAATAAAGTATTTGCTGTGACTTCATGCCTGAAATTGAATAACTTGACATATGTGTTCGACATGTATTATAGCATATAACTAAAATGAGAAGTTAAAAAAACAATGAAGTTAAAAACTATATTGAAACCATTAACCTTGAAGGGCTTTTATTGTTTCATATCACGGATGCCTAAAAATTTGTTCTGTATTCGATGCTTCTAATAAATAGTGTCAGCATACAAAGTTTGGATAACTTTTTTTAATTTTTTTAAGATGTATCACAAACTTTCCTAAATTATTTATAAGGCTACCTTTTTGAAAATCAGTGACTGGTGCAATTTAGATCACATAAGTTTACATGGCCTTCTGTAGTAATATTGATGTGCGAAATTTCGCGGAAATAAGTTGAATGATTCTGGAAAAAACTAAATAAATGTTCCTTATTCTCATCTGGCACTATTTTACAAAATCGTCGGCAAAAACATCTTTTTACTCATAATAGATATTTATGATGAACACTGTTAGCGTACAAAATTTGGTATGAATTATGAAACAGATATAAAATACTAATATAAATTATTAATATTAGCACCGTAAAAAATGCCTGCCGTACCTAAAACATGTATTTTACATGCCCTACTCTAACACTACTTGCACGTTAAATTTGGCGGGGAAAGGTTGATTGGGCCTCGCGATATGGCATAAAACCTCTATATTTTTCATGTGACGATCTTAATAAACAAAGGGCAAAGAGGTTACGTATTAGCACAGTCAATGATTTTTAGAGTTACTAACAGTATAAAAATAAAGCTGTAATCGGTAGTATCGTACCAAATTAGGCGATAATTACTTGAGTAAATTTCGAGGTATAACCTAAAAGCTTAATTTTTAAGTTGTGTTAACTTCCAAAATAGCAGACCAACTTAAATATCCATATTTTAATTCATTGCTTACATAATGCACTGTCAACATAGAAAATTTGGTTTTAATTGTTTTCCGAGATGACAGAGCATCGTAAATTTTTTTCGTGACCGCCATTTTGAAAGTAAGAAGCTTGCGTCATCGAACACTACAAAAGCCGAATGTCCTTACGAGACGCTATATGCGTACTGAGTTTGGTGAAACTCGGATCACATGTTCATATGTATTTAGGAGGTCACACATGCATAGATACACACACAGCCACACACATAGAGACATACAGACACAGAGGTACACAGACAGGAAGGTGAAATAATAAGTCTCTTTCCTTCGAAAACTAGGCCGAAAATAATTTTTAAAGATCACAATGCAATTTGAATTCCTTATTTGGACAGTGTCTCACTTCCTTTCATCTTCTTGGCAGTTTTTGTTAAAATTTGTTTCATGAGTGCGTCTGTAGTCTGCTGTGGCTGGAAGTTACTATTGTACTTTGATGAGTATTTCAGTAATGGAAATTATTGATATTCTGATAAAAACCGGAAGGAAATGAATTAACTTGGCAAGCAACATTTATTAAAATACTCTGCTGTTGAAAGAGTAATAATCCGATAGTTATATGATGCTAATGCCTCTAAATGGTTGAACTTACATAGAGTTGGAACAGCAACGCCATCTGGACTCTATACACTACAGTTAAACTATAAGCACATTAGAGAGGCTGCACGTAAAGGAAGGTAACCGGTTGTGTTGCGCGTTAGCCTACTTTCCGAACGAAANATAAGCACATTAGAGAGGCTGCACGTAAAGGAAGGTAACCGGTTGTGTTGCGCGTTAGCCTACTTTCCGAACGAAATAAAAACAGTGATACACCAATAAATAAATTGGGATAAGACAATTCATTTATGTGAAAATATATTTATAAAGTTATACTATCTTGGCCTAGGTTTTTAACTGATTACGGCAACCCAAAAGGACGGAAATAATTTTTACCCGATAGCCAAGAAGTAGGGTATTGTTTTTGGAGTGTAATCGTGCAACTATCGCGTAGTTACCACATTTCCGCNTACCCGATAGCCAAGAAGTAGGGTATTGTTTTTGGAGTGTAATCGTGCAACTATCGCGTAGTTACCACATTTCCGCTTTCCAGCATCGATGTATGAAAATTAAAACGTGAGTTTCATCAAGTTGTAGCTTAAGAAATAAGTGTACCTAGGAACTACTTTTNATCGATGTATGAAAATTAAAACGTGAGTTTCATCAAGTTGTAGCTTAAGAAATAAGTGTACCTAGGAACTACTTTTTGCGCTTGACTAAGGGATCTTAATCGATCACCAAATATAAAAAACGTTCCCAGCGGCACACATTTGGATGGGTGACCGTTTAGCGGCATAATATCAGAGCGTTCTGGGCTTCGGAGGGTACGTTAAATATTCGGTCCTGGTTGTTATCGATTGATATCAGTCGTTAAGCCATTTCAGAGATCATTGGGCGGCCTGATAAACTCTGACACCAGAGGAAAAAATTATTTNTGATATCAGTCGTTAAGCCATTTCAGAGATCATTGGGCGGCCTGATAAACTCTGACACCAGAGGAAAAAATTATTTTGGTCACGCTCTTAGCCGTTGCAGAATAAGGTTCTGTTGTTATTCCATAGGAACCGTATAATTTTCTGGGATAAAAAGTTGACGCGTCCCGCGTCCCGAAAGACAGTTTATTCGTCAGAAGACTTGCTCTGGCGAAACTCACAGGCGGACGACCGCAATAAATACTAAGGGTTTTGCGGACGTGCTGGAAGAATGATGCCAGGAAGACGCTCCCGCGCCTCGCAGCTGCAAGGCATGCTACCAAAAGTTCCTGCACGTGCAAATGTTCCTGCACGTGCAGACGATATCCAGAGTCAGCGGAAGACACACGTGCGCGGGCACAGCTGCGTTCGCAGCTGCCAAGGGATGCCGAGGTCACACCATCGGCTGAATCTGTCCCAGGCTGGCTACCGCAATAAACGATGAGAACTTTTGGCGAGCGGGCGGGAATAATAGCCACGCGATATCCGGGGACAGTGGAAGGAACACGTGCGCCGAACCAAGAGGCCACCCAAGTGTTCCCGCACGTGCAGAACGGAACAACAAACTTCCATGCCAGAATCAAGGGGCGATGCCGGGCCCGCCGGGCCACGTGCGGATTACAGGAGCAGTGGCCACGTGTTTTACGACCCAGGGGGAAGCGATGGTCAGCGCAGCCACGTGCAGAGAGGAGGTGAGTTTGATATGGCGAACTAGCAAATAAAACCACGAGGAAACGGGAGGAACGGGGCAGTCGGCCGATGGGAATCGAGGAGTGCGGAGTGAATCTGGGACGAGATGCCAACGGCAGTCGGCCGTCGTCGATCGAGCAGTGCGGAGTGGAGCCAAGAAAAGGAGTTCGAGACCAGGTGTCGAGACGCCCACCAAGTGCCAGAGCAGTCCCAGGTCGCCAGCTGGGAGATGAACCATCGCCTCGAGACAAGCTAAGTAGAAACATACCGAAAGTGCGACGAACCTTGCTCCCCCACGGCGCAAATCTCCGCGCCAAGCCTTACGTAGCCTACGTAGCAAACGGGTAGGGGAGAGTTGTCTCGTGTCTTCCTGTAGAAGTGACCCTGTTAAGCATAAATAAAACTGACTTATGGTAACGTGAAAACAAGGTGAATATATTTGGTAAATTGGACCTAGGGACAATAGTGTCGACGTATTCCTACGCCCTAACACTGAGGGCTAGCATCAATTGCTGGTGCCTTACCCAGAGAGCAGATTCCATACCTACTTATAAACCATAGCATTGGGCAGGTATCAAAGTATTGTATGTCCTATTCCAGGACCTAAAGTACCTAAATACAAAATTTCATGAAAATCCGTTCAGCTGTTATGGAGCTGTGTTCGGTCATGTTCCCAGTCGTTGCAGAATTAGGTTTTGTTGTTATTCCACAGTGCCCGTACAATTTACCGTAATAAAAAGTATCCTATGTCCTATTTCAGGACATAAAGTACCTACATACCACATTTCATCAAAATCCGTTCAGCTGTTATGGAGCTGAGTGGTAACAAACACACACACACACACACACATATATATATGTTATATATATAGTCCTATATACACGAGCAGATTTTCACATTTATAATATTAGTAGGATGTTATATCTCGGGAAACATTTACCTTTTTGAACCAAATCTTGTTTGTTGACAGTAAATTATATAAACACTGAATTTTTGGATGTATATTGTTGTTGGTCTGACATTTTTGAATACAGCACCACATGAAAAATTTAAGCATTTACATAATATCTCGAAAACTACTTCATAGATTCTCACTTAATTTGGCACGCAAGGAAGTCAATGGTGGGCCATATAAATGTAAGCAAATTTAATTGGTTAAGTACGTATTTTCAAAATGGCTGCCAAACAAATGTATTACGATTATGTGATAAATCTACCGTACCTTTCTAGCAATTTCAGCCAAGTTATGTATGCTGAAAGTGCCTATTACAAGCATAATATATGCCAACAAGTTATCACGTTTTTCCGCCATTTGTAAGATAAGGCGCATAAATTAAGTTTTTAATGTCATATCTCGGGAACCCATTAATGGAGTCCTACCTAATTTGGCAAGCAAGTAGTACTGCGGTGGATTATATATATTGGTATATTTTATGTGGGTCGGATCTTATTTCCGAAATAGTGGTTATATGTATATTTTTTAGCTAAGTATGCTATATCGTCAAAACCATGAAATAATTTCCTACTCAACTTTGTATGCTAAATCTCTCTTTCCCCCTCTCNTAGTATGCTATATCGTCAAAACCATGAAATAATTTCCTACTCAACTTTGTATGCTAAATCTCTCTTTCCCCCTCTCTCTTTTCATATATAATATATACGTGTATAAATAAACCTAAACAATGCGTTTAGAAAACATGTGCACAAACTCGGTCACATGATTCGCGATCGGAAAAAGGGAAGGTTGATAAAGGACACCTATGATCCGTCTCTATTAATAAGGGCCGTAGAGGCCCTTAGAGTCGGAGGGCGACACGCATATTGCATAGGATATTATACCAAGTACTTGTGTTAGAAGAACACAAATCAGTATACGGAATAATTAAACCAGGTTCTTAGATAAAATGATGGTATGGTACTTAGTACACACCCCATTATGTAAATAATAAGGGTTGCCACCCTTTGATTGCATGTAACATTTACACCATTAGGTTAAATACATTACGGGTGAAGCAGGACGTCGTTATTACGTCATAATTAGCAAATAAGGCTTGCTAGTGTGAACTCACTAGATTACACCGGTTAAATTGCAAACTACGTGTTCGGTGGTAGCAATATCATGGCCTGGTGAGTAGGCACCCTTCCTGCANTTACACCGGTTAAATTGCAAACTACGTGTTCGGTGGTAGCAATATCATGGCCTGGTGAGTAGGCACCCTTCCTGCACCCGGAGGAATACAGCAGGGATTTCCTGCCGAATGAGTATGGCCAGGAACCAACACGCAGCACACTGACTTCCATCAGGAAATGTACTACACCAAATTGTAGCAGCGTAGGTGGCAGAGTGTGTGGCACAGGGTAGAAACGAAGNTTTCCATCAGGAAATGTACTACACCAAATTGTAGCAGCGTAGGTGGCAGAGTGTGTGGCACAGGGTAGAAACGAAGAAAACAGTATGTTGGTTGCAGTGGCTGACTGTGACCGTATCCGTGATAAACACATGTTTGGTGCGTCCAGTGATAATATGTGATGTACAATGCAGTTGGTGTTGCGATACGTTGAGAGTAGTGATAATGACTTAATGGGCCCAGTAGCTTGACTCTGTACTAATGTGTGTAAACACATGTAAATTACGTGACGTAGCAATGCGTCATCGGTACTGAAGGCACTACCTGACAGCACAACAGAACAGACACTGAAATAATTCGAGAGTATGCAAGTGGCGTGCCACAACAAATTTCACCAGAAATGTTCGATATGTGCCCCTCCAATGTCAATGCAGTAGTTCATACGGCATATTAGAGACTGGCGGACGCATTCAAAAACCCTTGTATGTCTCGTACTTGATCGCAGGCAGCCATAACCCTCGTTATCATGTCCTCTCCAGATGCCACGGATGTATCCCCACAGTCAGAAGTCTAATGGCGTAAGGTCCGTGGAGCGTAGTGGCCAAGCACGAGGTCCACCCCATCTTATCCAGCGAACAGGATAGTGCACCGTCGTATTGCAGTCTGTTCACTGATGGCGAGCGAAACGTCCTGGAGTAACTGTGGCAATCGGAACTGCAGGAAATCATAATATTGACATCCGGACACACGGTTCGGTAGCCAGAATGGGCCAATAACATTGTCCCCCACTATGCCGGCCCAAATGTTGATGGCAAAGCGCTGCTGGCAGCCTCTCGTTACAGTTGCATGTGGGTTGGAGTCGTCCCACATGTGGGCATTTCTGTTGTTGAAAAAGCCCCCTGTGTGAACGTGGCTTAGTTTGTAAGCATTACAATCGCTGGGAGGTTAGGAACAATTTCACACTGCTGCATGGACCAACGGCCAAATTCTATCCTTGGGGCATAATCTGCTGGCCTTAGNGGTTAGGAACAATTTCACACTGCTGCATGGACCAACGGCCAAATTCTATCCTTGGGGCATAATCTGCTGGCCTTAGTGCTTACACCTTACGCACATGGTATTGTCGCAGCAGCTTTTCATGGAGGACACGCCATACTGTGACATTCAATGGATCCATTCCCCGCGCGATCGCGCGGATGCTCGTCAAAGCGCTGTCCACGACATTATCTAAATTACCTCTTCAAATTGCAGACTGCGGGCGGTTCTCGGTCGACCAGGTCGGCATCGATGCTGAAACGTGCCTGCTTCCCGTGGTCACTGTGTAAGGTGTGCGAATGTCTGGTAGTTCGGCTGACGTCGTGAAGGGTAGTTTTGGCTGTAAACACGCGCAGCTGCCCAAATGTTGTCTCTCACTTCCCCATACCCCAATACCATGTCAGTCATTCCAGAAGATGTGTACTCGTCTATGTTCACGTCTGCAGTACCTAGTGAATCAAAGCAGTGACAGGCTGCGAATAACAGGCCGCTCGGGCAGACGGCGTGGAAAACTACACTGCTCAGGAGGAGGGAAAAGGGAACTGGCTGTGACATGTAACATCGTGCACCATACAACCATCATGTATTTCCCACCGGGTGCAGGACGTGTTGCCTACCCACCAGTCTATGGCCTTGCTACTAATGTACCGTTCATTTGCGATTTAACCAGAAACCGTGGGTCCTAGACAGTTGCAACTAGGGAGCTTTTGCTAATTACAACGTCCTGCTTCATTCGATGGTACCCACAATCACTTTAGCCTCACTTTTTAAATGTTGCATGCAATCAAAGAGTGCCAAGCCCTATTATTTATATGATAGGAGTGTGTACGACATTCCATACATTCCTTTTATCCAATATCTTGGTTTAATTAATCCGTATACCAATTTGTGTTCATCTAACACAAGTACTTTGAATAATATCTCAATACAATATGCTTGTCGCCCTCCGCCATTAAGGGCTTCTACATCCCTTATTATTTGAAATGGAACATAGGCATTACTTTTTTCCTCTTTTCCGGTCACGAATCACGGCCCCGAATTTGTACACATGTTGCCTTAACACGTTCTGTGTGTGTATATATGTATATGTATGTGTATAAATATATATATAGTCGGTGTTCTGTAAGAAGGGCGAATCCAACAATTTCAAATTTTTCAGGAGTGCATTTCTAAACTTCACTTGTACCTACAAATTATGTACGTATTTAAACACAATTATTTTCTCTTAGTTTTGCCAAATACAAAATTCAGGTAATCGTTCCCCACACAATTCGAATGAATACGAACAATAATTGTTCGGAGAATACAGTTTGTAGTTAGGTATGCGGTATATTCGCCCTTCTAGCACACGTAACAGTTGATGTTGCATAATCACCCATAAAGGTAAAGAATGCGCTAAAGACAGAAATGAGGTAAACAAGTAAGTAATTGCAGTAAATTAAACTTTTTAAAATTAAAGAACAGCATTATGGAGGACACAGTAATACAATAACAAAATGAATTAAGCGATTATTAACTCTTACAAATGTAAGTTTTGTTTTAAAATTACCATAAAAGAACAAATATAAATTGTCTAACAGCGACAACTCAACTGAGTGTCTTATTTTGGTTTTGATTAAAGTTTTCTCTTTCCTTTGTTCTAACGTGTTGTTGCTGTTTTTTTCTGTGATGTTGCATTGTTAACTTCGATCTTTTTAAACTTATTTTGAGGTCTGGTTTCTCCCATCGGTTCAGTCTCCATAGGGTTCTTGTTCCTCTTTTAGTTTCTGAATAGCCACATTTGAGGTCCATCTTTATTTTTTGGAGGTTTAGGTTGATGAGGGAAGTGTTTCGTAAAACCAGTGATGCGTTACATGTATAACCCTGGCTGTACATAATTATATTATATCTTTATGTGTATCCTAGGTAATAGGCAATCGGTTTTAATAAGCCCGGGTAGATCATCGGGTGTGGTTAGGCGTGGTATGCCAACATTCCTCCTAATGTTGATTACTTGAAAGCTTAAAGCGTCATACTAGTGTATTTAAAAAATATGGAATCAGGATGGTCTTTCTCGTATTTAAACCATTTAATTATTCGCCACTCAACAGTCTTAATTTTAACCGTTTTATACCTCGGTATATCTTTGTTACTGTCAGCTAAAGAGGACCAATGAATAACTGATTTGTATGTCACAGTATGAACATGGTATGGTCGTTGTATTTTTCTATACATTTGGCAAATGAGTGCCCATTCTGATGGCACATTTACCTGGGTATGTTTGGAAACTTTTTCGATGGAGGGATAAACAGAATCAGCTTCCATTTGGGAATTCCCAGGTTCATAATACACATGCTGTATAACATTACAATTTGTACGTCGTGCAGCATGAAGAAGTGCTGTTGATACATTAGATTCTGCCCACCACAGCTGTCACTCATCATGAACAACTCCTCGGTGTAAGGGTGGTCAATAAATGTAGTTGAATATATATGTCGCTTTTCCAATTAATCCACCATTCCCTTATGTTTCATGCCATACACAGCAAGTTCCTTTTGTCAACATAATGTCAAACATTGCTAAGTTGTAGATCGCTAGTTTCCTTTCGTAAAATATTGACCTTATCTTTCTTTCCCTTAGAGCATTCAAGAACAGCTTGGATATCAAAAAATAGCAACGTTTTTTTTTCACCACCTTCTTTACACTTCTTCTTTACGTCATTTTTCTAATCACTTTCTTTGATATATTTTAAACATGTTCCTCGTTTAATTTTTTCTCTGCTTCCTTTTCCTCTGTAGTTTGTTGCTCGTAGCGTTTACAGTTGCTGCATTGATCTTTTTTTTTTTNTTTTTCTCTGCTTCCTTTTCCTCTGTAGTTTGTTGCTCGTAGCGTTTACAGTTGCTGCATTGATCTTTTTTTTTTTTGCTTATGAAATCCTAAATTTCCAAAAAAATAAAATATGTGCTTACACACAGTTTTAGAGACAGGNTTTTTTTTTTTTGCTTATGAAATCCTAAATTTCCAAAAAAATAAAATATGTGCTTACACACAGTTTTAGAGACAGGTTTAATAAGTGGTTTCTTGTCGCCAGAGGTTGACTTGTTTCTGCTGTAATCTTCACATTATCTTCTTTACACTTTTCCATGTTAAGGCAATATAACTTTTCTATGTTAAGTTGTGATGATAAGTGGAGTTTATTGATAGAATTTCTGCATTAATGTAATTCTGCCTTCAGAATTGATGAGATATGATAACGGGCGTGTTTTTCAATCCACTGTAGAGTTTGTCTTGGGCATCGAGATTGCCCTTTTTGTCAGGTGCTACAATTCCTGAATCATTCAATTTGTCAAACACGCTTTGACAAACTTCTCTGTAATATCAAAGACAGGCAGGGAAATTTACGGTCTACACGTACACGCACATTACCTTTTTGTAAATAATAATTCAGTGTCGGTTTACCAAACGTTTCTTTGGCTCGACCTCTTCTATATGATTAACCAAATACTGTCTCTGTCTGTCTTGACTTTGACCCAATTCTGCGATTTTTTAAAAAACTTAAGAAAAATTTTTTTTTCATCCGAAAAAGTCATACAACATTTAAATAGACAGTTAGCACACGTACATTTTTTTTTCTTTTTTTTCACAATTCTGTATGTTTTGTTAGATATCCGCGCACTTCCTATTATTTATTTTCTTAATGGCTGTTACTTTCTTCTCATGTTTCTTCTCATTCTGCTGGTGGCTTATCGTTTGTATATTGTTACAAGGACGCCTGAGAGGCGTATCTATGTTCGTGAGGGATGGAGGTTTAAATAAAACTAAAATAACATTTGATTTTTNCAAGGACGCCTGAGAGGCGTATCTATGTTCGTGAGGGATGGAGGTTTAAATAAAACTAAAATAACATTTGATTTTTGATTTATTCTCACAGCTATTATTTACAGCATTAATATATCTATCTCCAATATTAATGGGTTTATTTCACAGTAAGTACAATATTTAATGCTATTTCAAATATAATAACGTCCTTCTTTATATCTCTGTTTCGTTATTGTCAATTAACACATACTCATCATTAACACATGTTCAGTCTATATGTTGCCATCATTTGTAATATCTTTCACACATGCATCCAGTCCAATAGTCGAGCCTGCATTCCTACTCTTCACTGCTCTGATGTTCGAAGTTTCANCAAGGACGCCTGAGAGGCGTATCTATGTTCGTGAGGGATGGAGGTTTAAATAAAACTAAAATAACATTTGATTTTTTATTTATTCTCACAGCTATTATTTACAGCATTAATATATCTATCTCCAATATTAATGGGTTTATTTCACAGTAAGTACAATATTTAATGCTATTTCAAATATAATAACGTCCTTCTTTATATCTCTGTTTCGTTATTGTCAATGAACACATACTCATCATTAACACATGTTCAGTCTATATGTTGCCATCATTTGTAATGTCTTTCACACATGCATCCAGTCCAATAGTCGAGCCTGCATTCCTACTCTTCACTGCTCTGATGTTCGAAGTTTCANATCTTTCACACATGCATCCAGTCCAATAGTCGAGCCTGCATTCCTACTCTTCACTGCTCTGATGTTCGAAGTTTCAGATTTTCCTCCCGCTGATCTCTTCTCTCGCCGCGCGCTTCTTTTCTCGCTAGTCGTCTATCGCTGAAACTCATCCATTCAACCACTGCCGCCCCGGAGGCCCGTCGCACTATTTATAATTTGTTGTCCCTGACCTGGAAAGTTCAACGGTCCCGGTGTCACGATTAGAGAAACTTAGCCAGCAAACCCCTAGAAAATTTTTCAGATAAATACAGAAACTCAATACAACCAGGGTCAGCAGCGCACGCCGCAAAAAGGATTATCGTGTCAGTTCGCTATCTATAACAGATACGAGGTCTCTGGGCTATCGTAAGCCTGTCATTCAAAATATTCCATTGGCTTGCCACTGCTGCTATCATACAACTGCTCTGTCCTTTACTTCCGCTCACTCNCTGTCATTCAAAATATTCCATTGGCTTGCCACTGCTGCTATCATACAACTGCTCTGTCCTTTACTTCCGCTCACTCGCGCGAAACAAAGCAGCGAGTACGTAACACCGCTCCCTCCTCAAGTTTGATCGTCCAAAACAGACTCTATCACATCAAGACCTTCATAGGGTGCCAGTCGGTCGATGTGGGCAACCTTCGGCTCCACCTGAGAGCCTTGTCGACAAATCCGCAAGACCACATCATTGATTTTCTTCAGAATCCTGTAGGAGTATTCCCAATACTGTTGCAGATTCGAGTACCCTTTTCACCTATGTACAGCCACACCAGTTGTCCTTCTTGAAATACCTCGCCCGACATTCTCCTCTTATATAGGATCTTCATCCTGTCACTATATGGTCGTTTGTGCCTTACAGAAGGAGTAATCATTTCATTATCTGTCTGAAAAGTTGAAGCAACTTCAGAATTTCCCCTTGCATCTTCCTTTAGACCATGCATACCAATCTGAAAGGTNATGTCTGAAAAGTTGAAGCAACTTCAGAATTTCCCCTTGCATCTTCCTTTAGACCATGCATACCAATCTGAAAGGTGCTGGTACTTGCAGTGGATGCTGCAGGTTGTGGCTGGATCCTCGTCTTATGTACCCTGAAGCACTGGTAGCTGCTGTTGACTGTCCTTACACCCTTTCTCGAGTTCACGCAACTACTATCCTCAGAGCCACTACAAGGGCGGTGGGGAAATACCGAGCNGTCCTTACACCCTTTCTCGAGTTCACGCAACTACTATCCTCAGAGCCACTACAAGGGCGGTGGGGAAATACCGAGCTATGAAATATAATATGTGGTTGGAACGTAACTATAGTAAACCAGATGTATACAAAAAAGAAAGCAATCAAGACCTCGAACTTACCTGGGTGTAATGCGGATGATATCGTAGCCGGTGTTGAAAACAGCATAATAAAGGTATGCCATGAGGAAGAAGAAATGGGGCTCTGGCTGGACACTNGTCCTTACACCCTTTCTCGAGTTCACGCAACTACTATCCTCAGAGCCACTACAAGGGCGGTGGGGAAATACCGAGCCATGAAATATAATATGTGGTTGGAACGTAACTATAGTAAACCAGATGTATACAAAAAAGAAAGCAATCAAGACCTCGAACTTACCTGGGTGTAATGCGGATGACATCGTAGCCGGTGTTGAAAACAGCATAATAAAGGTATGCCATGAGGAAGAAGAAATGGGGCTCTGGCTGGACACTCGATTCGGTAGATCTTCTGCAGATGAGAAAGAGCGGATTGTGTCCACTCAACACATAGGCAATATATTGACATGGATTACGAACACATGAAAATATCCACATTTCATGATATCACAATGTGTTTATATATAAAGAGCCTACGTAAGTGAGAAGCCTATGGATCAATTATGGTTATGTCTCTAAGAGGCCTACAGTGTTAAGAAGTTTATATATGGGTTGCTGCAACTTCCATCATCGGCGTGATTGACAACAGTAACATCGTTTCATTCCTGCAACTCCTGCGTTTCAATGCCTACAACGAGTACGACTGTATCACTCAACCAGGTTACCAACGAAAAGTGAAGACTACTGGACAATTAACCAGTAATGTTCGTATACATGCTGGACCCTACAATTAGTCATGGAAACGATCCGTATTTTACAATAACACTGTAACAAACACTGCAGTTCTGACATCGCGTCAGCTTGTTAATCCACGAGAGAAGTGGCAGACACGAGACTTTGACTGCGTGTGTTAACGTTTCGAGTCGTCTATACATGTAAATCATTTCACCTACATTCCACATAAATTAGAATTTCATGTTAACTGTGAAAAACTGGTCACGCCAAAATTCCGGGTATTTCCTTCTTTAAAAATAGCACAATAGCTTGAGTGACATGTGAACCTGAAAAATGATGTTGTCTGAGGGTGTTTGTGGCGTAAGTTTTAAAATAAGATCAACACTTAAATTATCTCAAAACAGTTAAAAAAAACATTTTTTAAAGTGCACAAGCTAAATAACAATTGTTTTGCCAACTACAATATGGCGACTATGCCATTCCCATCAGCTTTGAAGTTTACTACAGCAAAGAACAGCCACGCCACATACTGTCCTTCCTAGCTCCATGATTTCGCCTCCAGAGGAGTTGTCAATTTAGACACCATGTTAGTTGTTGTCGACCATGACCTTTCCCCCAATGAGATTGAACTCGAAAAATCGAGAGAAATTACAGTCCACACAATTGTCCATTACTAGCTGGTCACAACAAGGGGCAATACTGACTAACCATACTAGCCAACGACTGACTCCACAAAATACTGACTTCACCAAGAATAGTTCTTGGCGAGACTGACTGAGCACAAGGCTAGCTCCTGATGAGACCAGTTCCTACAAAACTGATTAGACCAACTGAAAAGACCAACCTGCTCTACCACCCACCTATACAAACGATGATGGATAATCTCGAAAAAGGTCTCTAATTAATAAGAGACTCGTAGCTAACCTCTTCGTACAAAATCTTCACAAAATATTCGCTAAACATTTTCACCACAGCTGACCATACCAAAGTATCATACTAACTAACCAAGCCAACTGATTATGCCAACCAACTAGTTGCGAAAAATTGCTCGAAAATATTTCCCTCATTTCATTTGTTCAACATAGAGAACTCATCCATTTTAAACGACCCGAGTAAGACATAATACTTCAGATAGAACCATAGTCCTCCTCCTGCACATGCTCACATAAATTCTATCTAAATCAGACTCTTGGTATCAATTGTTTACACCACTGAATAAATAAGTCTTTCAGAGAAGCAGAAAGGACTGTATAAGAAATCAAACATGCAATACTATGTATACATTAATTTAATTTATTTACCTATTTCACACATTTAATATTTCTAATTATTTCGTGCTTTTGATCTTTACATTTCTCAGTTGCAGGAAATATATAGCAGCCAACAGTTTCATCTGATATAACCATGATCCTTCGGATCATCGATGATTGAAACTATCTCAACAATGCATGAGAGATCTCAGCGTTTTTGCAGGTCAATCAAATATCTGAGTCTATCAACAAGTTTATTCGGGTCTTGAGGAAATATGTAACGAGCGTTCTTGACGCCTTCTGCCCTCATCACACGACATGTCGAAGGAAACCGTTGGTGAGATGTGTGGGGCCGTCTTCGTGATCTTCTTCACCTCCTGTTTCATTCTTTGCATGAGTCGCGTGGTCATCATCAGTAGTTAGAGCCGTCAACAGTTTATTTTAAAGTTTGTCGACTTAGTACGAAAGTCTTGAAAGTGTACATTCCACACATATCGACTCTACCACGTCTCGTAGGTATATCATTAGCATTAACTGTCTCGTCACAATCGTCTGTGGAATNCCACACATATCGACTCTACCACGTCTCGTAGGTATATCATTAGCATTAACTGTCTCGTCACAATCGTCTGTGGAATCAGCACCTATCGATGCAGCACGGGTTATTGGCAACATCACTTGCTGGCTCCCAGTATACGAATCCTTGTAGATCTCGATGTGGTCCTTCAATGTACCGCCTTGCATAAACTGCACGGGACCAATGTTGTAACGCTTCATTGCTTGAAAAAGACTCTTCTTACAGGCAATTCTCTCGTGTCGCCGAGCATGGCAACTTTTGCTGAAGATGTTTCCACAGTAGCAAACATTGTTTTCTATGTAATTTTCGAGCAGTGGAAGTAAGTTAATCNACTTTTGCTGAAGATGTTTCCACAGTAGCAAACATTGTTTTCTATGTAATTTTCGAGCAGTGGAAGTAAGTTAATCCATAGAGGTAAGCTCTACAGTAGACTTCGTACAATCATTGGCTTGCATCATCTTCATGAAAAAGCCGAAGTTATTTCCACAGTAGTAACTTGTGTATCTACTTTGCCTAGCAACTGCTCTACATTTTAACTTACTAACATATTCCATCAGTGTGGTTTAAGCATTTGTTTATGCATACATTCAACCAGACATTTTATCTAGTTCCTTGATCACATTATCATGTAGTTCCATCTTCAACAGTTCCTTCTAGACAACTTCTTCGCTCAGTTTGAACGCATGCTCCACAACTGACCCCATCTGCTCCACAAATTACCCCTAAGTGATCCCTAAATGACCCCTTAATAATCCTTAAATGACCTCTTCTGCCCCGCAAATGACCCCTCTCACTCCACAAATGACCCCTCACTCTCCACAAATGACCCCTCACTCTCCACAAATGACTCCTCACTCTCCACAAATGACCCCTCACTCTCCACAAATGACCCCTCACTCTCCACAAATGACCCCTCTTGTTTCACAAGTGACCCCTCGTGCTCCAAAAATGACCTCTCTCCCGAAATTACTCCTCTTGCTCCACAAATGACCCTTCATTTCGTAGGAAACGACATTTAAAAGCATTCATTTGAAAACTTCGTAGTGGACCAAAGCTTAAATTTTGATTTTGGGTGTTACTGGATACTATTCGATGTAAGGATCTATCTCAACATACACTACATCTGGGGAGTTTTAGAGTCGTAGGTATTAACATTTCTCTAAAATTTTCTAACGTAATATTCTAGTATGAAAATACCCGACTGATGTCACTAGGATGATTAAAAAAGTATTTCGCTTAAAACAGATACCTTTTATTCTTTGCCTGTCGTCCATTCGCAGCTGAAAGCAGTTCACTTGTAAACGTTTGCAAGAAATTTTTAACGTTATTGGTGATCTTGGCATGCATGTAGCTAAAGAAAATTGCTGATTTTAGGAAGGAATTTGATAATTATTATATTCCATTTTCTTTTTAGATTTGTCTTGAATAAATGTGAAATATTCGCCTGTGACATACTTCGAAAGAATGCATACATTTAAGTGAATAAATAATGAGGCAACGTCCTTAAAAAATCCGCCGTGTTCTTTTATCTTCGATTACAGCTGTTTAATTCAACCGGTTTATTCACATGTTAACCATAATTAAAATTATAGGAACGATATCAACAAAACTGCGTTTCCATAACAGCATGTGGGCCAGATCTGTTTCAGCACTATTGACTACGGTGGTCCTATTNTATCAACAAAACTGCGTTTCCATAACAGCATGTGGGCCAGATCTGTTTCAGCACTATTGACTACGGTGGTCCTATTGACGTTTCCACTGCGTTAGTAAACACCACTAAAAACGCAAGCGGGAAACCCTCGGGGTAGCATAATTTGCTACAATGAAACACGAAAATAAGTCTATACTTAAATGAGGCTGCTCCAAAATGAACTTCCACGAGTCAGTGAAAACAAACTTTAGATTAATATAGAAGCAGCGACATAAGTATTTCTGACTTGGGTGTCCAGAAAGTTTTACATTCAATTCTACGGCGTGTATAGGCACTACTTTTTCCGCACAGTGCTATCACGTAAAATAAATTTTAATATCAAAACTCTTGCATGATGTTGAAAATTAAATAAATTATGCCTTCATTTTCCTAGCCCCAGTATTCCTGGCTGTTGCCATTTTAAAACTAAGGGGCGCGTTTGTTTCAGTATATGAACACACTACATCTGCGAATGTAAATAAAAGATTGGCTATCTTTATGTCAATGTGGACTGCAACACGACTGCAACACATAAATTAACAGTTCTTATTATTTACTTGCAATGTACATGCTGTTTCATATTTCCTATTAAAAACTTCTAGGGGTTGAAGAGGGAACTTTGTAAACAAAATTTTTATTAGCCACCTATGTCCGGAAAGTTACCGTTACGGTGCTACAAGGATGACACGAAACAAGGATTCTTAGCTCCCGCCGCATGGTAGGCAACCCAACTTGTGATTTGCGAAGNTATCAACAAAACTGCGTTTCCATAACAGCATGTGGGCCAGATCTGTTTCAGCACTATTGACTACGGTGGTCCTATTAACGTTTCCACTGCGTTAGTAAACACCACTAAAAACGCAAGCGGGAAACCCTCGGGGTAGCATAATTTGCTACAATGAAACACGAAAATAAGTCTATACTTAAATGAGGCTTCTCCAAAATGTACTTCCACGAGTCAGTGCAAACAATCTTTAGATTAATATAGAAGCAGCGACATAAGTATTTCTGACTTGGGTGTCCAGAAATTTTTACATTCAATTCTACGGCGTGTATAGGCACTACTTTTTCCGCGCAGTGGTATCACGTAAAATAAATTTTAATATCAAAACTCTTGCATGATGTTGAAAATTAAATAAATTATGCCTTCATTTTCCTAGCCCCAGTATTCCTGGCTGTTGCCATTTTAAAACTAAGGGGCGCGTTTGTTTCAGTATATGAAAACACTACATCTGCGAATGTAAATAAAAGATTGGCTATCTTTATGTCAATGTGGACTGCAACACGACTGCAACACATAAATTAACAGTTCTTATTATTTACTTGCAATGTACATGCTGTTTCATATTTCCTATTAAAAACTTCTAGGGGTTGAAGAGGGAACTTTTTAAACTAAATTTTTATTAGCCACCTATGTCCGGAAAGTTACCGTTACGGCGCTACAAGGATGACACGAAACAAGGATTCTTAGCTCCCGCCGCATGGTAGGCAACCCAACTTGTGATTTGCGAAGNCGCTACAAGGATGACACGAAACAAGGATTCTTAGCTCCCGCCGCATGGTAGGCAACCCAACTTGTGATTTGCGAAGTCTGTCGCCACCTGATGCCAGGTGTATTTTTTTTTAATCTTGCGGACTGCCTAGATAGTCACTCCAATTGCATTGAGTCGTTGATGAATTTGATACATTACAGCATAGCTGAATACACATTTGTCGAGAACATCATGCTATTTCGGAGAAAGAGTTACTACAAATAAATGGATATATAAAAGTGGTATATTAGCGGAATAGTACTCGTCAGGTAGCATACACGCGATCCCAGATCTTCAGCGTACTTCACTATAGTCACCAGTTACTCGTCTCATTAATAATACACAGTGTCAGTCAGATCCGGTGGTGACCACTGTGGCAAAGCTTCTGCACACGGAAGTTAGTCATGTCAGGATGGAGGCGTGTCACACAGAATTAAAGCAACAGGTAGAGGAAGGTCGTGCGAGTATGGAGTCGGGAGGTGCCAAGTTAGCCAGCACACAGTGCGTCGTACTTTTTAACAATGAACAGGCCCATCTGGCTACCTTTCATGCGGTAAGTGTGGCGAAGAGGTCAAACCGGGACCCAAACAATCGCCACTAGAGTAAATGTAATATACGAAACGAAAAATGCTGTACATGACGCATACGAACCGATGCCGAAATTCGGGAAATAGAAAGCAAGATTGCGTGACTGCCGTCATTATGCAAACTAGTCTGCTCTCTCATAGACCCTGATCTACAAATATCACAGCTAGTGATTAGCTAGATGCACTTCATTTGTAATTAATGAAGAGCAGGCTAGGCGAGACAGCTTGCTCCTTGTATATTTGCTTTGGGGTTTACGTGTTCTTTGGTTTTACAGTAGCTGCTAAGACCCCACGGAATGCTCAGCATAAAAAAAAAGAGGCATTTCAATGAGAACCGATTGCCTGAGAGTGTTACACGAAGGCAACGTTTTTATCAACATGAACATTGAATGTTATTAGTCGGTCAAAAATTGTTGATACAAAAATATGATTATAAAATTTCAAAGTCTGCCAGTTTTTCCGTATGAATTAGACCTATTCTAGATAATCATTACATGCTTAAGAAATTGCTTATTTATGTTATTTGTAGTCCTAGGCTCTTTGAGCTTGTAGAAAATTTAAAATGGTATTTTATTAAGGTCTTGAAGGTATTGCTATTTAAGTAATTCAGTTGCACTTTTCTTCCTGCATTTTTGGTTGTAGGATTTTTGATCTTATATAAACATTAACATTATATTTTATTAATTTCTTTGTTGTAATACATTTTTTAAATTCAGATTAATAATTCCCAGTATTGAATAATATCGCAGATTCGTAAAAATTTTTTTTCGTGATATTTAAAACGAAAAAATTTGGGTCCAAGATATCTTGGTCATGTTCGCACACGATTCCGTGGCCCGTGGCCCGAGGCCGGCTGGTATCCGAGCAAGTTTTAGAACGATGAAAGGGGTGAATATTGCAAGGCTGGTCATTAGGGTTGCCAACTCTCGAAGGAACCAACCCGGGAGATTTGAACTGATCGGGGGGTGGGGGGAAGAAGATTGAATGAAATTCGCTAATATTTGTTAATTTTTATTTTTAAATTTATATTTACATTGCTTTCGAGGAGTATCTAATATTTGTCGATTTTTAAGGACATAATCATAAAAAGTTTTACAATAAAAATTAAAACTTTGTAATATTTGTAACTCAGCTTTTACTAAAGATATGTTCATTCTGTTTCTTTCCTTGCTCCACACTTGTTCCATCATACTGAATACGCGTTTACAAGAAGCATTAGAGACAGGAATGGAAAGAACAAACGTAACAAGCTTCTTCAATTCTGGACAAGAATTTCTTTCATTTGATTTCTGCATGAATATCTCATTCGACTGATTGAACGAAACAAAGGGTGGTACTTGGTGCGGGGGGTAGGCCGGTAGGCACGAGGTGGGAGGCCGCGCGCGATGGGACACGTCAAACGTGACGGCGGCGGCGGCACGGCAGCGCTTATGCATTCCATGTGTTTCGATTTCGGTTCAATTTATATATTCTGTTAGTGAGAATATTATTTTAGAAAATCCTGAGAAATTATTGCATCCCGGGAGCTCCGGAGGTTGAACATTATCCCCGGAGTCTCACGGGCATTCCGGGAAGGTTGGGAACCCTACTGGTCATGCTAACAGCTGTCTCGCAAACATCAGGTGGTGCATCCTTACAGCTGTTAGCGAAGACTGAAGGCCGGATGTTTGTGGGACGGCGCATGTGCTGCTAGAAAGTTATGTTGCCACTCAACAACAGTCTGGTTCATGACGGGCTACAGACTAGCGAACATGGGGGAACTTGCTCACCCAAACGCCTGCCAGCCACTATAACTTTCTTTGGATTGTTACCCTCTTTCACCACCTTTTGCCAGGCCGTTCCTAAGATAAGTGGACAGAGTCCGTTTCAGATGTCATGGATCCAGGAAAACTATGATGAGGAACGAATCTGCTCATGGAAATATTCATCTGCCCCAACGTTAAGAATTCTTTCACTGTATTGTTTTTATAACAGCCAGTTTGGCGTGTATAGTGACAATATCTCATTAGTCCGTCCTTACTATGTAATTCCCCAAGCTTGTATGCTTATTCTGAATTGATTTCCGATTTCCGTCTTGTCAATAAGTTAGATGGAAGCTTTATGAAAATTAATGCTTCAGGCTTGCTAGTGCATTCTCAATTCTAGAAATAAAGAATATACCAAAATTTAAGTCGTGGACGTAGTAAGATACAATTTAATTTTATAAAGTCCTTTGGATAGAAACGGAACATTCTGATTAATTTGAAACACACTGAATTACTACCGTAAGAATTAATTTTGCTTTGGGGTTAATTTACAGCATTATATATGCGTTTGGACTAGAAGTTGGCAATGAAATATATTAATTTCCTTTTAACTTCTTTCTAAAGCAGATTTACTTAATAAAATAAGAAGTATTCATGCCGAGGTTCGTGTGAGCAACGAGCTATTTCAGAAAGCTGAATTATTTCGTTAGACTTATTTAAGATGGGTTTGATTCAGCGGCGACGATTAACTAAAGCTTAAATGTTCAGATAATTTAACACTTCCCTAGCAAATATTTTTTACTTTTTTGGTCAAGCAAATAAAAATATAACAATTTTTTCCAAAAGACCAAGTACTGAACTCTCCGGCTACATTAAATACATATATAAATATAAATATAGATGTATGTATACGTATATACAACTGTGGATATATATGTATAAATATATATATATATGCTTATGTGGATATATATGTATATATACATATATTTCCCGGATGTTTCAATATTATAGGTACAACCTGCGGCGACGTATAGAGGGCAATAATGACGAAAGTTCTAATACACATAGGTCCGGAAACCAATCGTTTCCGAGATGTGACGTACCCACATGTGCAACCATTGCATTATTACAACATTGCTCATGCCTTATGTTCCATTTACCATCCGTCACATTGAATGTCAACAGCGGTGTGCACTCGTAGCAGCATTTTAAGCAGTTGTCATTACTCCGCACACATTTCCTAGCGAAGATATGGCCAACATGCATCCCATGTATGAACGTGCTAATGACAACTGTTACGAACTAGCTTTTATAAGCCATTCGAACGTGAAAGTTGCTGGGGGCGAAGCTGAAATAATGATTAATGATTCGGTAGAGCACAAAAGTATAAGATGAGATTTATTANGAAAGTTGCTGGGGGCGTAGCTGAAATAATGATTAATGATTCGGTAGAGCACAAAAGTATAAGATGAGATTTATTAACAGAACGATTATACAATACTATTTAAATGACTATTGATCGAGGGAGCTTTAAATTGAATACCATGCTGCTAGTTATGTTAAATATTATTCGGTGACGCCAGTACTATTACTGTCTAATTGGAAAATCATCACCTTGTCAATTTTGCTGGAGTCTGATCCTACGAGACGGTTAACGATGGCCGGACACACCCATCTTCCGTGGTTTTCTCTCTGGCCTGGTCGACGACAAAAGACGCCGTTCCGGGTGTTACGCCGGCCTATATCAGGCGCGTTGTTTAATATATTTCTGCGGCTCCGATTAGTGACCGGTGGAGAGGATTTTTGAAACTGTCTTTTTTCGCAAGGTGTTTTTGCAATAACGCTCGTGTCCTGATTTAATGTTTGAAGGTGTGATCAGGCAGACCGCTCAGCTAAGGCCTGATCACATCATTTCAAAACACAACGCACGGGAGGCAGCACAATGTATCACGAAGCGTTCCCTCACAGAAGACAACCAGAACATAATATAAGAAAATATGCGACATTAAACAACAATTTCTGATATTGAACTTATGTGAAAGAAGCTGTTTAATATGTGCATTATTGTTTGGTAATATTACCCCTCTAACATTAGCAAAATTGGGCGTGATATTATTGCAATGTACGAANTATGTGAAAGAAGCTGTTTAATATGTGCATTATTGTTTGGTAATATTACCCCTCTAACATTAGCAAAATTGGGCGTGATATTATTGC
This sequence comes from Clitarchus hookeri, assembly GCA_002778355.1. Lineage (NCBI taxonomy): Eukaryota > Metazoa > Arthropoda > Insecta > Phasmatodea > Phasmatidae > Clitarchus > Clitarchus hookeri. Next base: position 116,436 of record NQII01005242.1, on the reverse strand, counting down.
AATGTACGAAATTTTGTAACCATGCATTTTAATCGATAATTTTCGACACGTTGATAACAACCATGTTCAGATTAACAAAAACGTTGCACTGGTATAACGCTCTCAACCCCAGGTTCTATTTGAAATTCCTTGTGTTATAACGCCCTGCAGCTATGCAACTCGTGTGTCTTAAAGAAAGCTGTTTATCTACTGTGCGGTGAAGTACAACGTTNGTCTTAAAGAAAGCTGTTTATCTACTGTGCGGTGAAGTACAACGTTAACTAATGCAGTGCACAGCACTTAATTTATGTCATGTCATGATAGTGCAGTCCCTACAATGAGATTGAAACTAAATTTCGAAATCCAAGGCAGTTTTTACTTGANATGTCATGTCATGATAGTGCAGTCCCTACAATGAGATTGAAACTAAATTTCGAAATCCAAGGCAGTTTTTACTTGACCACAGTATATGATGCAGAGTGATATACGATAGTATCTCATATTTACGGAAATTAACTTGAGGTATTGCTGAAAAATAATTAAGTTTCCGATTTCCGCGTTAACGGGCTATTATAAAACATGATATGGGAAAATGTAAATTACCTAAAGCTAAAGAAATTGTAAATAACTAGTGATATGTAATGTGCTAGACAATACAGTTGCAAAAAATTTAGAACAAGGTGGATAAATTAACACTATAACGAAACGAACAAAAAGAAGTGATCGAAAGACCAATCAGGAGATCGCCTAGGCTCCTATGCGGGAGGGCATGCACATATACGCAGCATGACGTTCTGTAGCTGAACAAAGCACAACGCTCACCATTACACAAGAAACTATTGCAGAGTCAACATCGATGTAAAGTTGGTGTCCGATAAGGGCAGCAGACGGTCCCGTTGACAACATATGGATGTCTTTACGCAAGGTCGAATAATTGGGAAGTTGGAAGTAGGTCAACATATAACTAGTTTGGCCAATAAGTTCGGGGTTGCACACATCATCGCGTAAAGAGCTTAGGCGGCATTTCTAATTATAAGAACAGCTATAGGAAGGTTTAGTAGTGGCCGTTCACGAGAAACTACGGCGTTGGAGGACCAGTATATTGTCCTACAGACGAGAAGAGACCGGCGGTAGACAGCAGCTACATCGCAAGACACATGCAATNGGAGGACCAGTATATTGTCCTACAGACGAGAAGAGACCGGCGGTAGACAGCAGCTACATCGCAAGACACATGCAATGCAATCATTAACTCCCGATATTGCGTTTAACTGTGACCAGCAGACTGTACAGACATGGTTTGTTCTCTTGGATACCAGTACTACGTGAGCCTTTGACGGATGAATGCATTTGTTGTCGTACCGGGATCTAAGGACTGGGTAGCTCAGCAATAGGGTCAAGTGCACTTTACTATTGCGAGCCAATTAATATTGTAGACGTCTATATATTTGAAGAAACTGAGAACACGCAATCGCTCCTCCAACATCATCTAAAAGAACCGATTTTCCGGTAGCGAAGTTCTCGTTTGGGAGGCTTATTGCTTGGTGACCGTACGAAGCTTGACATTTTACAAAGATGTTAAGTTAGAAATGATCGCTATGGTTACGAGGTTCTTCTTTCTCACGTGCGTCTTTTTCGGGATGCTGTGGGCCGTGAGTTCGTCTTCGTGGACGACAACGCTACACCTCATCGTACAGTGTCCGTTGCTGAGCTGTTGGAGTGAAGATATTTGCCGCATGGAGTGGCCTGCGTGTTCCTCGAACCTAAATGCTATAGAACACTTGTGGGACGTTGTCGGGAGACGCCTGGCAGTACGTAGGCAGACACCAGCAACGACTCCGCAGCTGCAATCGGCTCTACAAGAAGAATGAACCACGATGCCTCCTCAAGAGCTCGTCGACACCTTCATANTGCAATCGGCTCTACAAGAAGAATGAACCACGATGCCTCCTCAAGAGCTCGTCGACACCTTCATAATGAACATGAACTAATGGTGCACAGTCTTTCATCTCAGTCAGGAATGATCGCGTCGCATTCTGAAGACAGCATTTTTATTTCCTGCCGCCTGTCATAAGGACTTCTCTGTCTTCTGTCCTGCTGTTCTCAGAGTCCAATTTTTAATAAAGACCCTTTGCATCCTTTGGATTCCTTGCTTAGTCAGTGCCATACACCTTTCGCAAACTCTTACTTCTCAACGATGTTATGGTATACTTTATGCCTATTTGTAACGCTGCTGCGTTATATGTGAAAAACTTCCACATCCTTAAATTATTTACACTAGTGTGTAAATCACACACGTCTTGAAAAAAACATACATAAAACAACCTTCTGTACAACCTCCTAGCATACCAGTGGTTTAAGCAGTTCATTTTAAGATTTATATAAACTTATTCGTTTTTAGTCGTACATTTCTGGAGATGAGCGTGTAGTTATGTGTATTGCTTGATCACTACACGATGAATTGCTTCTTTAACTTAAGCATGTATTCTCAAAGCACTTCTCTAAATTTTGCTTAAATAAAAATACCTGATCTCAGCAACAGTAAGCTTTACGAAGTTCCAAACTGAAGATAACTGGTAGAGGCAAATATCTGGACTTTAATTTACAGACTTCCTCATAATAACTTGCGAAAAAGGCGCTATTACTAAGAGAATAAATAGAACATGTATACTGATTTGTATTGCTGTTCATTTATCCAGAAGAAGGTGAACCAGACAGATACTGTAGCAACTGAAATACTGTTAAGAGTAGTTGACACATAACAGATATCAGTTAAAATATCCCACATCAGTACGTTTAGAAAATCAATTCATGAAATAATTGATAGATTAAAATGGTTTGATAACTATGTATGAGACTTTGGATATGGCTATTCGTTATAACAAGGGATCATCAGATGTCCCTTTCTTTCCGGTTAAAGAAATTCGCATTATATTTCACCAACGAGGTGAACTTCGACTTACTGGGATAATAATATCTCTAGTGCACTCTCTTTTCTGCAAAACTGTAAAATTCCCATAAAAAATGAAAAGCGTCGTTGACTTTCGAATATTTCATAACACTTAAAGGATTTAGTAATTTAATTAGTTGTATCAGGATACATAATTAATAAATAATGGATTCTAGTGGCATATGTACAACCAAAAAATACCCCAACAAACATTATTTCTAAAATACAATACACGTTGCGATTTTGCGCACAAAACCATATGAACATAATACAAACTTGTGCAACAAATTTTCATTGAATGACACTGACATAATGAAGCAAGAAGTTACCGTACAGGCATGCGCAGTAAGGTTAATGCTGTGCCCTCCCCATATTTGAACATCAACATAACGACAACAATATCAATCATAGGAGTAACCACAGACATTATTAAGAAAGACGAAGATTTAAAATGTTTCTCATAAATTGATTAAAATTTAACAGCACGTTAAGTATGTTAACGATAAAGAGAAGAATGATTCCTCAGACAATTTTGAACACTGAACATATAAATAGAAGCCGCGTATCGAAAATTTGATTCACCACAGTAAAACCTATATAAAACCTAGTCCTGGCCTAAAGATAGAATCATTCACTATATAGTATAAAATCGTAAGGAGCAGAGTTATAAAATTTGCGTTATTATTTTTAATGACTGCTATAAAATAGCGACAACTGCCAAATATATACAATCCTTATTCCACATGTGCTAACCGGATAGTGTAATTTTCATCTGGGTTAAATTTACTTGAGAAAATTGTCGCATAAATTTTAAAAGGAAATATATAAATTCTTACTACTAAACAGTTTACTACCAAATACTTCTTGCGTCACTTGAAATAATTCGAATATCGCACAAAATTACATGTTTTATTTGTAAGGTACTTACCACACACGGTATTTTTTAATATTTTGATTTAAAATAGTAACATGTGTGAAAGCAACTCCTTATTTTGTTAGGGTTAAAGTTACGGAAGTTTCATCGAACTATAAAAGGGAAGAAAAGATTACGCCATTATGAAACTTGCCAAATTATCTTACTACTACGTTATTATAAAATAGATGACTTTATTGGCATTTATACACTCTAAACTCGAATCAGATATATCAATCAGGGAAATAACATTCACTGAAAGTCGGTTGACAAACTACTGCTGACTGGAAAATCAAGGAAATGAACTGGGAATAAGTAACATATGGCAGTGGAATTTTCGAAGTTCAGTGGGAAACACAAATAAGTAATTGAAATTCAGCCATAAATTTAATTAGTTATCAGGCACTGATTATCAGTTGCTCAAATTTCACTATTTTCATTGATTTGGCTCAATTCCCACTGTTTCAGATTTAGAGAGTAAATAAAAGTTTGCAATATCCATACGTAATCGCATAACTGTTTTTAAGAAAATATAACTGAGCCATTACATTTTATATAATGCAGAAGTTAAACAATTTAATGTTTGGAGACAAACACGGATTTCGATATTTTCAAAAACCTTTCTAAAAGTATAACTGCCCCTAGTGAGCGAATGGGTTCTTCCAAAGTTACAGTTAGTACAGAGCGATCACATCGCGGATACTATTCAGACAATCATGTTACGACATCGTCTACAAATTCGGGTCTAACATACAAATGGAAACAAAATGGTTACAGAAGTCCAATTTTTTCGAAGGCAAATAATTGGATTAAGTCCTCGTACTTGTAATACCACGTGATACAGTTTCAAGTTTTATATACGTCCATTATACATATCAAAAATAGTAAAGACGCTAGTAGTAGAATATAAGAAGTGTCAAAACGAAAATAATAGAGTAAGCAAATAGTGTTTTCCTGCAGTCTCTCATTACAGGACTTGCTACCGGAGATCCCACAGCCTCCACCACACGAGACTTCTACATGGGTTAGATACTTGCGAAGTGAAGAAGAAATTAATATAGTACACCCACAATTTACGGGTGCTTGGAAAATGTCGTGGTTATGGCACTGCAGTCACCCCGAAAAACAAATTGTATATAACAATGAATATGTCTGGTAACATCGAGTTCTTAAATACATTCAGTTTGGAATTTCGGCCTATAAGTGAGTTGCTTTGGGTATATTGCCAGTTCGGCCTCATAACTGCGGTGAGTACGCCAGCCAAGATCATAGAAGTCAAATGAAAATATCGAAAGAGCTCCTGAATTATTAGTTAATAATACATAAAATGTGTTACAGAGTGTACTTAAATATATTGTGTGTAAAAGGCACTAATAGGCCTAGTGATTTTGAAAGTAGTATATTAAACAGTTATTTCTTTGTCCCTAAAATCACCTTATGTTAACTCGGGGAGTAGTGTTTCTTAGGCCACAATACCACCAGCTGACAACAACTACTACTGTTAGGGTTCCCAACCCTCCAGGAATGCCCGGGAGACTCCGGGAATAATGTTCAACCTCCGGAGCTCCCGGGATGCAATAATTTCTCCGGATTTTCTAAAATAATATTGTTATTAACAAAATATATAAATCGAACCGAAATCGAAACACATGGAATGCATAAGCGCTACCGTGCTGCCGCCGTCACGTTTGATGTGTCGCATCGCGCGCGGCCTCCCACCTCGTGCCTACCCCCTACCACCCGCACCGCGTGCCATACTTTGTTTCGTTCAATCAGTCGAATGAGATATTCATGCAGAAATCAAATGAAAGAAATTCCTGTCCAGATTTGAAGAAGCTTGTTACGTTTGTTCTTTCCATTCCTGTCTCTAATGCTTCTTGT